>JAWWEY010000055.1:71055384-71080321 GCA_035582745.1 Loriotus luctuosus | reverse complement strand
CTAAGCTAAGAATAGAATAAGAAGGAATTATAACAAAGGTTTGTGGCTCAGACTCTCTGTCCAAACTAGCTCACTTTGACTGGCCATTAATTAGAAACAACCAACATGAGACCAATCACAGATGCACCTGTTGCATCCCACAGCAGCAGATAATCATTGTTACATTTTGTCCCTGAGGCCTCTCAGCTTCTCAGGAGGAAAAAAAATCCTAAAGAAAAGATTTTACATGAAAAGTTGTCTGCGACACAGAATAGTCCCAGTTAAGGACTTTTTAAAATTACCTTCAGGTTCTATACAGATTGTTGGTGCACAATGACATTATGATGTTGCATTAGACACATAAATTGCAATTGAAAATTAGAAAATGTTTGTGCTAAAGTTAAAAGCCAACAACCCAGAACTATTAACAGAAAAGTTGGGATACGGATTAAAAATGAAATTGTCTGCTAAGGCTCATGTGATGTCCTGACATGAACTCTAACAGCCAGACTAAATTATAGCTTTCAAAAAATTTGCAGTTTTTCTTAGAAAAGGAGTCATTAGTTTAAGGAATGAAGTTCCACTACAAGTGTTGGGCTGATTTGGTTGGATAATTTTGGTATAGAATGTGGCAAATGAAACTTGCTGATGGCAAAACCCCCAGCAGGAATATCTTACAGTCAGGAGTGCAAAATCACACAAGGTCACCTGGAAACAATTGGGGATGGCTCCTCCTGGGTGAGAAGTTGTGGCAGTGGTAAAACTGGCCTTAATGCATTGTAAAAGAGATTTTATCATGGGAAGAGTGATAGATTTCTGCCCCAGCAGAGGGAAATCTGCCTGGCCTTGCTTACTCCTGACAAAGTTCTTGTGTGTTCTGTGCAGCAAAGACAAACCCAGACTGAAGGAGGCACCCCCCTTGCCCTCTGTACTGTGCCTAGGTGTGATTCACTAGATAAGACCTGGATGGTGAAATCCCTGCTTTTTTTGTTTTTTTTTTCATTTAAGATGTAAGTATTTTAAGTAGCTGGTTTTGATTTATTTACCTTTTTTAATTAAAAGAAAATTACAGATAAAAGATGCTATAGCAATCATCTTCCTACAAAAGCAAAATATTGCAATGTAATTAAAAGGACTCCTCAAATTGTAATTAGATTTGAAATTTAATTATGACTAGAATACTTCATCCCTGTGCACGACTGACACCTTATTGATACATAACCTTTATTGTAATTTTATTGCATTTTGGCTGAGATCTTAATCTATGGACTAAATAAGATCATCAGATTTCTCTGAAGGCTTAGATTTAGGTGAAGAGAGCAGCGTGTTGTTTTCTTCTGCATATTAGAGCAGGGTTTTGTGTTTGTGCATTTCTTCACTTGGGCTCAGCTCCTCCAGACAGAGAGAGTTGGCTTTGGGAGTTCCATAACTGCAATACTTTGCTTTCAGCTATAATAAAAAAAAAAAAAAAGAGAAAGGAACAAATGCTAGCTGAGACAAAACTGGATGTGGTCCTTTCCCATCCAGCCTGGTCCCATTTGGCTGGCTGCCTCCCGTGGCTAAATCTGATTGTCACAACAAGTCTGCATCTGCTCCACACACGTTTTTCCTTCTCAGGTTGTGTCAAAGCCACTCCCTGAGAGCATCTCTGTAGGCGAGCTCTCAAGAGCAGTGCCCAGTGTTGAGTAGGTCCCTCTCAGGTGGTGTTTGTCTTCTAGTTTGGCTCAGGATTTTATCCATGTTAAAGATCATTCTTCTGGTAGTGATTGAGGCAGAAATGAGGGCTCTGGAAATCAGCCAGGTGTCCAGTGTGGGCAACTGAAAACACAACATGAAAGAATATCCCTGCCCATCAGTGAAAGGTGGGCTGAGGATCCCTGGATCTCAGTAGCTCCAGGAGGAAAAAAAAGCTGTTCAGTAGAAGATGCAGAAGTCCTGGTGCATGCCTCTAGTTCTGCACGAAAAACTTACCATTTGTTTTAACATTCTTTTTAATCAGCTTGTGAGCTGACATTTAGTCTACTTTTATAGAAGAGTTGTGTTCATTTGAATAGAAAATACTGGAAGTGCCTATCAAAGAACATCAAGCTGCAAGCTTTGGAGTAAATATCCGTGCATATTCATCAAGCAACCAACACCATCTAAACGTGTCTGCAAAACATGAGGGGAAATGAGGGTGATTGATAGGCTGGAAATTATCAGCCTTCCTCCCCCAGCTGAGTTTGGTGCAGATTAGGAGAGTCTGGAGACAAAAAGCATGGCTGACCATCTGTTCAGGTCATGCCATGCTCATGGATTGTGGTTTGCTGTCATGTGGGGAGGGAGGGAGGCTCACCTGGGCAGGGGCTGGGGGGAGCCCAGCCAGGGGGACACACGGACACGCAGAGCCCAGCCAGGGGGACACACGGACACACAGAGCCCAGCCAGGGGGACACACGGACACACAGAGCCCAGCCAGGGGGACACACAGAGCCCAGCCAGGGGGACACACAGAGCCCAGCCAGGGGGACGTGCAAACATATTCCTTATGCCACAGACAGCACCGACAACTCAATCAGCATAGGACTTTTATTTATTAAATGAAACAGAAAATTGTTAATGTGATTAACAAGCTAATACCATAATAATGCAGAGATAATTTCATTGTTTAACTTTAAACGCCTGTGGGTTTAACATTTTCTTCTTTAAATATCTTACTTATGGTAGGTTCTAATAATTCGTATTTCTTTCTATGTATGTCTCATATTCAGAGATAGTGGAAGGTAACTTCTCCATCCTATCTGGATAACATCCTAATGGGTTTCTCTTATAGTGCCCCAATTCCAAGTTCCTAGTCAGGCTAAACATTTAGCAACAAACACCAATTTTATTTTCTTTTTGTCCAATGGTATTTATGCAAGACTGGAATACAGTTGTCAGCAGTAGATCTGACAGCATTTTATGTAGGTGGGTATAGGCTGCAATATTTTTTTCACTTCTTTTCAACCCAGCCACCTCACCAGGCAATCTTGCATTCCCGCCTTTCATATGAAAAGTTTGGGGTTTTTTTTTAATGCCTTTAAAAAAGGCATTTTGTCTTCTGTCTGGTACACCTGGACACTTAGCCTTACCTTGCCTCAGAAATGCTGATGAAAATGTGCTTTCAGTGATCTGTAGTGCAGTGCAGAAACCAATTCTACGTGAGAGAAGTGGCTCCTTGCTCTCAGCCCAGTTCTAGTCAGTGTGGTCACCACTGGGAGCCTCACCTGGGTTTCTCTAAATGCTTTCTGGAAGCTCTTCTCAAACCTGCTGCTGGGCCTTTATTGCAATATCTTCTTCCCAATTTGAGATAACCAACCATCTGGCCTGCTGCTTTAGTAACCCTTCGGTACTGCCCTCATTAGAAGCTATTTGTGCTTTCTGTTTTCTCCCAATTGCTCAGAAATTAACGAGTGTTCCTTTAAAGAGAATGCACTGACCCTATTTCAGTCATGTTTCTGGCCTGCCACTTTGCTCTTTTCAAGGTAACCTTGATATTGTTACAGACTCACACGATAATTTTTTATGTGGCACTATCTACATTGGTTTGACTGTGGCCTTTGTTGCAGTAAATCACAACATTTTCTGAATTTGCCTCAGTTTGGCTGGGTTTAACTCGGTGCCATGGTTCTCTGGCTCATTCTGTTTAATGCTGCTGGATCTGGGGTGAAAATGTTACACACAAAGTTACCTCAGGAGCTAATTAGAGGGCTTTAACTCTCGCAGTTTTTATTAATGACCTGTCATTGCTGGATAGGTCATGAAACATCCTGTACATCTGCATGCTGATGATGTGACCTTCTATACAGTCAGCACAGATAAGGTATCAGACCTTGGCTGCTCTCACTTGGAATTTGTGGAGTGGTTTTCACCATTTAAAGATACACTTTCCTGCAGAAATAAATTGGCTGAGAACCTTAGAAAAATATAAAACACACAATTGGAGGGCTAGTCTCTGGTACTACAAACAGACCTAGGTGAACTGCACTAGGAAATAAGTTTCCCTCACCTCAGAAAATTCCTCAACCAGTGAAAAAACCAAAGTTACCTTTTCTCCCTCCTCAAAGGAAATGCTGATAAAGCTGGAAGGATCTAGATCTAAGTGTTGGTAATTGTAGCAGCAGTTGTGATCATGATCTACAAAACAGCCAAACACACGAGTGCAAGTGGTTTTCAAACCAACCACATTTTAGGATTTGGGATCTTTTGGTTTTATTTGGGTGTTTGTTTGGTTGTTTTGCTTTCTTTTTAACATAGAAACCCAGAGTGTAATCTGTTTGCAGGAAGGCAAATGATTTGACTTCTTATCATGTTTGCTTTGGTATTTTTTTTAGACAGTGATGTTGGAAAGATATCCTCAATAACAAAACCAACAGCCTTTGATTCTCAGCCTAACCCACAGGATCTGTGTAAAGAACTATTCAATAATTACAGGTACAGAGGAATCACACACTTGCTGTGTTTAAGAATGAGGCTTGGAAGTGTTAAACTCCTTCTTTGGAACTCAGAGGAAGCTGGGTCATTCTCTAAGTCTGATTGGAGATCTTGTTCATGAACAAATCATTTAACCATGCCAGGCTGATTCCTCTTCTCTGTCCTCCTCCCTGTCTTCCTTCCCCTGACAGTGTAGCTTTTCACAGGGTTGTGTGCTTGCTTCACTAGATTGCAGAGAAGATTAATTAGTTTTTCTCTGGAAGCATCTGAAATTGAACATGTGCATATGCTTTCCTTTACACACTCAGAACCTCTGGCTGCCTTTTCTGGCTAAACAATTCAGGAGACAAATTTTAACCACCCTTTTCAGTCAGACTTTGTTCCAGGGACACCACAGCAATTCTGAGATTTGTATTGAACAGCTGCTTGTGCAAGCCTGTATTGCTGATGGAGGGAACCCTTTATTTAGAAACCAATATGCCAGTTCCTATCTACTCCTGCTTTGGGCTTGCAGGACATCACAGGTCCTGCCAAGGGCTTTGGGCTTGCAGGACCTGTCCTCCCAGAGGAAATGAAGCAGGTAAAAGAAGTAGATTTCTGCAGTAAATGTGGTTGGGTGCCTCGATGGAGCTGCTGAGGGAAGGGTGCACAGGGCTTGAGAGGTTTTAAACATCCAGACTGGGCTCTTCCCTGACTCCAGGAGCAGAAAATGCACAAACCTGGGCAGGATCAGGTTTAGGCAGCACTGCTGACAAACATATCTTCCTACAACTGGGATTAAAAACCTCAGAGTGGCCAGGGCTGGAACTGATTTCAGCACAAGCACTGAATTCCCTCACTTAACGCTACTGAAATTCTGTGTTAATATGAAATGTAAAAAGCACAACTAAACGAAGCAAGGATTTAGTTCTCTAGAATTTAATTGCTAAAAAGGGAGGCCTAGAACTGCTTATCATGTTTGTGGATTACTCTCCATGAGTCAGACAAGCAGGATTTCAGCCCATGGGGGTGAAAAAGAAACTGTAATAACCGTAAAAAGGTGTAGGACTACTTATTTATAGACATACATATTAGAAGTGCAATAAAAAGTGCCAGTACAAACTCAGTAGACAGGCTTCAAACACAAAAAATAGCCAGCTCTGAGTTGTTTCTGAATTATGGTGAGCCCTAAAGATGGACTAAAACCAATTAGCTTTTTTTCTTCCCTACCTTTTTTATGTTTTAAAATGACCACTGAGATGCCTTTGAAAATACATTAAAAGAAAAAGGCTTCTAGAATTAAACCTTTTGTAGGAAGCCTCAGCCTGGAGCAAAATTTAATGTCTGGGCTATAAAGCACTGAAAACTTTCATAAAAGGGGTTCATAAAGAAGCACCAAGTGACCCTAAAGCCAAGGAGGTGCAGCAGGCTGCCCTGCCTGGTTAATTTGCACTGAGGGGTGTGTGACACCTGAGCTCAGGCTCACTCTGCAGGGATGCAGCTCATGCTCACTTTCAGCACCTGTGGGCAGGAGATGCAAATGCCAGAGGGGACCCTGCAGCTGAGAGGGTGGTAGAGATGTGAGCTAGAGCTGGTACTACATGAGGTTCCAGTTTGCTGTGAGTAAGAGCTAATACTGAATGAGGTTAACAGCTTGCTCCAAGAGCTAATACTACACATGGTTAATAGTTAGAGCTAGTACTACATCAGCTTGTTTCCTGCTGCTGCTTTACCCATCTGCCCCTTTAGCTTTGCCTTTGTGGGCACTGTTTTTACCAGTTTAAAAAGGGAGTTGATGTCCAGGGAAGTGACTGGATAACAAGTGAAAGGCAAGAGGAACAGCTGAAGAGCAAGAAAAGAAATGATGTTCAGAGTTCTAGGCTATCTCCCCCTGTCTTCACTGTGGCCATGCTATTGGAGGTGGATTGGACCTTGAGGAAGCTCCTGTCTGTTCTGCCTCCTCTGACCCTCAGTGTTACTTTAGGGTTTTCATGAGGTTGGTAGAATGAATTCCTGGAGGAGCCCTCCTGTTCTGAACATCTTTGCTGGAGACAAATCTTGTGTAGAAACTCCTTCATCATTCAAAGAATATATCCAGCTGCATGAGAGAAGAGAAAAACCTTTGCAGCCTCTGAACTCCAAAGCTTAAGTACAGGAGTCAGATGTCATTAATGCAGTTTTTATGCACCAGTGTGAGCACTCTTATTATGAGAATTTACTGCTGAAATGGTGCACAAAGGCCTCTGTTCAGGTACACAGGGAATAACCTGTTGACACCTAAGTTGATTACTCAATACATCTGACAGATTTGTCAGCATGGGTTAATTGTTGTTCAGCAGAATTGCTAACCATACAGGGCACACCTTTGAGGGAATGGTCAGAAGACAAAGCCAGAAGAAAGAACCCTGTCCCTAAATTAAGTTTATGGTTTCCTGCCTCAAAAATGTACAAATTCCTGAAGCCCTTCTGTAAGTGAAATCTTCCAGATCATTACTAGCTTCTGTTGCTGGCAGTTCTGCTGAAGTTAATTTGTGTTGACGTGGTTACCAAGGCAGTGCTTCTTAACAGAGGTGAAGGATTTTCAATGCATCTCCTCTGTGCAAGGCACAAACAGGACATTGTTTGTGTGAGCCCTGTCACCTGTGAGTGTGCCAGTGGCCCCCACTGATCAATCATTAAAGCTGAAGCTTTTATTTTTATTTCCCACACCACCTATTCAAGGGCTTTTCAGCGTCCTGAGTCAATGCAGGGTGGATAAAACTGCATGAGACAAGTTTCCAGATTACTTCATCACTATAGAACATTACTGTCAATTTTGATAACCAGAAATAGCTGGAACAGGTCAGACAACATCTCTTTCAGTACACCTGAGCTCCTGGAAATTCAAAGGCTTCCCAGGACTGGGCTGTAAATTCTAACAAGGCCCAGGTGACATTCTGCCTTGGTTGTCTTTCTGGGATTGTTGAGCTTTTAATTTTGCCACTTCTGTGCTGGCTTTCTCTTCCATGTCAGGAATCCCAGACTTCCTAGGATCTGCAGCTCCTCATAGAGAAAATATTTGAGTTCCCTCAGGTTTTGTTTGAAACCTGTGCAGCAGAGAAATGTTGAGTTCTCAAATCCTACACTAACCAGGTTCATTTTTCACTGACCATCTTGAACTATTACTCTTCACAGGTAGAACACATGTTTCTCACTGCTTTGGAAACAAAAGCTGGGGTACCAATTGGTGAATCTGTGGATAGTGCCAGTGGTGTGTGGTGTGTAACAATAACACCAGAGTCAGGGCTTCATTCTTTACCCTGTCACAGCCTTTGGATGCAGAGCTCCAGCCCTCTCACAAGGGCTTGGCAGGAAAAGTTCAAGGCAAGACATAGGGACATACCTAAGGGAAGTGGGCACAAAGATTTTGGATGGTAAAGGATTTGTGTCTGCAATTCCCTTGTACCACCAGAAAAGAGAAATCATTTTGTCCTGCAAACAATACACCAGAACCTGTCTCTGTGCTGGTTATGTCATTCTTTACCTGTACTTTCATAAGGTTTTCCCTTTTATTTCTGTTTTGCTGCCACTGAAAAATACACAGTCCCAGAGCTCTGGCAGAAAGAACCTGATGAAGGTGAACATATAAGAAAAATATTGGTAGCTGCACTCTTAGCAGAGGTAATGGCCACTGACATTAATGGGAATTATGCATGTGTGGAGAGGAGTGTGGCCCCTTTACTTCCAGAGCCCTTAAGATGTTTTAGTGAGCCGTGGTGGTGTTCTAAATATCATGAAGCCCAAAGGAGAGAGGGAGAACAGCCCTGGCACTGATGAGCTGGATTCATTGCTCTAACATCCATGGCTGTTCAGGAATATTTCTGTTTCTTCTCCTGTGGAAATAGTGGTGCATGCACTATTCACTGGCATGAAGGGGAGAGATAAAGAGAGAACACAGAAAACTCTGTGGCAAAGGAAGTAAAGAGGGATCCAGGTTTTCAGATGTCAGACTATCACACAGAAACATGGAACTCCATAATTCAGCATTGTACTCACACACACACACATATAGTTTTACACATATAATGTTTTTGTCTGCCTTTTATTCAAGTTCTACTCTAGCCCTGCTTTGCACTATGTTCTATGAAAATAAAATGTGAAAATCTACTGATAAGCCAAAATAATAACAGCTTTATGGCACATCAGGGCTATTTTTTATTATTTTTTAACCTTGATCATGTTAAAATAGTGAACATATGTATCCTTGGCCTTAATCACCTTGTCAAGTTAAAGAGTATATTCAACTTCATTTACATGACATATGATCTAATGCTGGAGAACAACAATACCATTGTGGTGCTAATTGAAAACTGAGCTGAGAGCCAGAAGAAACCACTGGGCTGATTGCTGAGGGTCCCAGGGAAAGGGATTTATTCCCTCACCTGCCGTTGGTCCATAACACTAACATTGTTACCAACATCTGGGTCTAATCAGCACTGAGGCCTTGATATGCTGCTCCTGTGGCACATAAATTAAGCATTATGTTCATTTTAAAGGCCCCCTCTTTCAGTTTTTTAGGGACAAGATAGATTCATGGCTCCTCAGAGTCTAACAAAGTGGAAGCCACAAACGGGGTAAGTTACTGCCAGGTCTCTGAGGCCATACCTCCCTGGTACACGCCACTTAAATAATGGGATTTTATGCTCAGCTCTCCTTTTCAGAAATGTATCTGCACAGAACAGCAAAGTTCAGCTGAAAAGCCACGTTCAGGGTGGAGAGCCCTCTTTGCCAAGTCACAGGAATCAGTTTTTGTGGGGATGTCTGAGCCCCAGGGATGGGCACAGGGCCAGGGACAGCCCTGGTGGCTCCAGGGGTGCTGTCTGAGCCCAGCCCCAGTTTGCTGTGAAGTTCAAACACCAAAGCTGCTGAAAGTGTCCAGAGCGACTGGAAATTGTACAAAGAGAGAGGAAAAACCCCACAGGACTGAAAGCCAGGCTGCGCAGGCCAAGGGGCAACATTTGAACCTTCCCTGGCTGGAGACAGGCAGTGATTATTGTGGCTGATGCATCCCTTGGCCGTGTCTGTAATTATCTGAGTGGCTGCCTGCCTTTGCAGCTTTGTGTGTTTTCTGGGAACAGTGGGACACATTCCCTTACTCAAGGAGGGCTTTTTCATGACATCTTTCAATGTGTACATATCTTTAATATCTGCAAGTGGTGAATGTAATTGCATGGAGAAATTCTGTCAGAGGATCCAGAACTTGACTTCTGCTCCCACCTCTGGCTCTGATCTTTTGTGGCAGTGGGCAGTTCATTTAACTGCTGTCTCTCTTACCTGCTGTGCCTTTTGGGGATCAATGATGATGTAGAGAACTGTTTGCCTGAGGTTTCAAGGTGGAAAAGTGACACAGGAGCATTATGGAGGTTTAGCATTTCACACTGACACAGGGTAATTGCATCGGACAGGTGAAATCATGGAATGGTTTGGGTTGGGATGAGGAGCCAAGCCCTGCATTGCAGTGTGGGGCTCTCTCTCAGTCACTACTGTCAGGAAGAATGTCCATTTCATGAGAAACCTGCCCCTTGCAAAGGCTCACAATGGGCACTTTTGTAACCCCTGCAGGCTGCTGGCACAGGGAGGAATTTCCTTCCCATTGCTAATAACTCCAGGTGGAAATTTTAAACTAAGGAGGCAGAACTTAAACCCTGAAGCCACCAACAGAGACCTTAACAGGCTGAAACAGATTCTGTGCCCCTACAAATCCAGTTAGTGCTGTTGTAGAACCCCATTCCACCTCTCCTGAGGAAAAGGTGCATTATTTGTGGCATGGCTACAAACCTGTCCCTTGATGTTCCACAGAAATGTGCTCTGGCACCAGCAGCTGCCCTTGGTGGCACGCCAGCCTGCTGCCTTTGAAGGATTTCCAGCAGCCAGAGGGCAATTTCAGCACCCAGGGCTCCCTGCCCTGCTCTCCATGCCCAGGTGCTCTGGGCATTGCTCCCTGTCCCTGTCCCTGCCAGCTCACAGAGCTCCAGCAGGGCTCTGGGGGCTCACGGGCCAGGGGAGCACAGGGTGGCATTGCCAGGGTGCTCTGTCTGTGCTGGCCTCAGCCTCGGCTCCCTGACTTCTGCACTGCTGGCCGGAGTGAGAAATGTGAATTTCAGTACCTGGGGTTTAACCCCAGCTCCCACTGGCAGGAAATCCTCCCGTGCTGCCCATGGGGGATTGTGCACAGCAGAAATGAGATTGGGGGTCCTTGGTGTCTCTGGGGGTGGCTCTTGCTCTAGTGCAGATTTTTGACTTCTCTGCATTGCTGTGGTATTGAGAATGCCGCTTCTATACATTAAATCCCAATTTTGGTAGTAATTTTGCAGTAATTTTTTCGTTTCAAGAGGTTCTCTTGTAACTGTGTTCACAGGGGTCTCAGGATGAGGGAAGAGACGAGGATCTGACTCCATGTCTCAGAAGGCTGATTTATTATTTTATGATATATATGATATAATATATATATGACATATATTACATTAAAACTATACTAAAAGAATAGAATAAAGGATTTCATCAGAAGGCTGGCTAAGAATAGAAAAAGAAAGAATGATAACAAAAGCTTGTGGCTCAGACCTTTTGTCGGACTCACAGCTGGACTGATTGGCCATGAATTAGAAACAACCACATGAGACCAATCCCAGATGCACCTGTTGCATTCCACAGCAGCAGATAACCATTGGTTACATTTTGTTCCTGAGGCCTCTCAGCTTCTCAGGAGGAAAAATCCTAAGGAAAGGATTTTTTATAAAAGATGTCTGTGACATTGTCTCTCATTACTTGATCTCGTAAATGGGAGAAGTCTGGCAAAGTGTACAAAACCAGAAAGATCAGAGTGATGGAATTTGTTGTTGTGGCCGCACAGAAATCTCACATTTTTATTGAATGCCTCAAAAATAGTATAAGCAAAAAAATCTGGTGTAGCTGTTGGTCACTGTGGGGAGATCTCAGAGGCCAGGCTTGCATTTCCTCCTGTTACAAGGGCACTGCTAAAATAGCCATGCCTGGCTTCATGGCAAACTCTTGGTGGTGATGCAAGTAAAATCCAACAGCTGGATTTTGCAGAAATGGAAAGAGCAATCAGGCTGAGGAGAAGCAATCTCACATCCCTTTCTGTTTTTCAATCAAAGTACAAATGTCACAAGCAGAAAAAAAAGGAGTTAAACTTGTGCCATTGGAACATCCACATAATTTGATTATATTTAATATATGAAATGCAAAAAATATTATCAAATACAGGTATGTTATTATTTGAATCATAATATCCTACTTCATTTTATGTCGTTCCTGCTAACGTGGTACCAGCAGATCTAATGAGCTATTTAGGGTTTTTTGCATTTCAAAGCATACCCTCCTATAAATTAGGAGATTTCTTTCATCCAGGATAACTTTGCTGAAAAACACCCAACTTTTCAAGCATTACCATATATTTGATGTGGAAAGAGTGATTGGCCATATCACAACGAATGAAATTATTGCCAAATGCATCTATAAAATACAGAAAAAAACCACAAATATCATTCCAATAATTTGTCAGAACACTGGCAATGGCAATCCACAGCCAAGCCCCAGTCCTGCAGGTCACACCTGCACCAGTAATTAGATAGAATAACATCAGTTATTCTCTTGATGACTGCACTGAGCCATTTTTAGATTCCAGAGCAAAGAAATTTATGTTCTTTGGTGCAAAGAAAAGCAGGTGAATGAAGTTTTACAAGTAAACGTTGAGAGGTGTAAGCATAAAGCTCATTCATATATTCAAATACAAATTCAGGCAGAGTTTCTGCAGGTATTTGCCCTCTTCTGCAAGTTTCATGAAAGGGATATTTCTGTCTGTGTTCTATACAGATCAAAGTCCTTTCTGCTTTAAAATATTGTAAATCATCCATTGTTTACCCCTATTTAATTTAGTTTATATTATTAACAGTGACACCTTTTTGGTGTGTTCCAACAGGTTGGTTTTTTAAAAACAGAATATTACAAATTGTTTTAATTTGTAGCATCAGTTGTCTTCAAGATTTCTTGATTTGAAACCAAGGAGATGATTGGGAGCTGAAAGATCACACCACTGATCACTGCAGTGCTTTTGCATTGCTCCCTCAGTGTGGTGTCTGAAGCACAAAGGGTGGCTGATCTCCTGTACCAGTGAGAACAGAAGAAGGGAAATGTTTGCATGTGATAACAATTCCACAATGCTTTTTGCAGTCCCTAGAAAGGCCATGCATCAGCCCGTGATAGCAAACATTGCATGTCCTTCCTGGCAGTCTGTTACTCTGCACTTTCACTTGCATCACACCCTGAACTGCCACATGAAATCATGCTTTCTAACCATCGGCTCACGGCAGGATCCTCCTCTGAAATCTGATCTTCTCCTTCCTTTGACCACGTAACCAATAGTGAAAATGTCTTTTCCCTTTGTATCCTAAATTCTGTTTTGTGTCCATAATGCTGTTCCTGCCCACTGCAGCTACTCCCAGCAGTGCAGGAGGAAAAGTCCTTTTTTCCCTTGAATCTGCATATTCCTGGTGGAGCTCAGAAAGTTCCATAAATCAATAAAGTAATTGCTGCATAATGACCTATTGTTGGTGAGCGTGCCCAGAATGATGTCATTGGGGGGTAATGGAGCTACTGAATCAAAAACACGGCAGCTGTTCCCAATTTATTTGAGAGTCAGTTGGACAGAAAATTAAATAAACACGCAGACAAGCAGGACAAGGGCAAGTCCTTGCACCGTTCTTACGATTGTTTTAATTCAATGGCAGGAGTCAGCAGGCAGCTGATATTGTGGCCCAGAGCTGCAGTAATTGCCTGTCTCCTCTCTCAGTCAGGCTGCACATGCTCATTTCATCATTTTAATTTGTGACTCATAGTAAAAGAAAAAGTACCAATGAAACAAAGATGAAACTTCTTTTTTCCCCCACCCCCGTCCCTTGTCAGCATAGCAGGCTATGCAGGAGATGCATTAATAGACAGAAATTTTCATTTCATCCTCCATCTGCCTCTACGGGGTCTCTACCCCTCTTTCCCTAGGATATGAAGGACAGTTTCCCTTTTTTTAATCACTCACACGTCCTTTGGGAAGCCCCCTGAAGTTCCCTATCCGCTGGGGAGAGGAGCGATGCCACCCTGCTTCCCGGGCTCCTCTGCGCTGTGCGTCGGGCTTTGATGTGCTCCTTTGAAGCTGCTGGCTCCGGGCTGCACTGGGGAGCAGCAAATGCAGCCCTGCAGTGTGTGTGAGTGTGTGCACAGGGCACCTGGGGCACCCCCTGTGCCTCTGGGGCCGGGGCAGCACAGGGGGCACAGCCCAGCCGCCCTTTATCCTCTCCCTGCTCCCATTCCTGGGAGCACAGCAGCATCCCTGGTATTTCCCAGCCCCTGCAGCTTCTCCTGGTGCCCCTGCACCCTTTGGCAGCCCTGCTGTGGGGCAGAGCACTGGGACATCGCCTGTGACTCCAGCAGGGTTTGGTTCTTTTTGCTTCAGGGCAATGTGGCTGCAAATGCTGCTTCACCTGTTGTGGCTTTAAAACAGTTTATTTTTATGTCAGAAGGAATTTTCAGGGGCACCGAAAGAAGTTTGGGTCTCTGATCAGTTATCTGACTGGTACTGAGAATTACAATGTCCATTCCTTCATCGCTGGATCCTTAATAAACAGTTTTCATATTTCTAAACAAGTGAGGGTTTTTAACATCCCTCTTTATTTTTTCTTCTTCTTTTTTTTAAAATTAACTTACACAAAAGAATCTATCTGTATTTTCTGTGTGCATAGCCAGACCCAGTGAAGTTGATGTTTGTCTCCAAGATGGAGAAGTGCTTTTCCATATTTGTCACCAGAGATCTCTTCAGATCAGACATCTCTTTGATCATTTTAACTGTGTTTTATATGCTTCATAATTTCCTTGCTGAGCACCTTATGCTGCATGTTACTCCATAAATCAATAAATAATAGCAATAATTAAAAGGGTGTTCTGCAGTAGGGAGCTAGATGAAAAATAGGTTATTCCATTAACCTTTTACCTCTGGAGACAGGAATTTCAAATTTGTGCTAGGTCACAGGAGCAGATCAGTTGGTCTCTGGTGAGCTGCAGTCCACGTCACAGAGCACTGCCTCACTTCTGCCAGTCCCTCCTGACTGACAGCTTTGGGCTGCAAGAACTGCAGACAAACTTCTCTGTACATAAGATTTATTTATTGCAGTCGATCGGTGAGCTCTTTGTGCCATATTTGCTTATTTTCTTCCCAGGTTAAAATGATGTACGTTTAAACCAAGGTTTCTCTTTAGTTTAAAACTGTAGATCCTGTGTGTGAGAGTTCCTGTTTGTTTGTCAGCCTTGCTGAGGAGCCTGTGGAAAGTCAGTGCCTGCAGCTTTGCATGAAGGTCTGCTTGCAGGGGGTGGCTCCTCAACCAGGGTTCCTCAGGAAACCCTTCAGCAGCAGCAGCTTCACTTTCAGCTGAACCTGCAGCTGGAGAAAGGCACTCCTTTGGGGAGGAACCTGGGGATGGGCAGCTCTGCTGGACCCTTGCAGCCCTGGTGGGGAAAAGGCATCTCAGTGTCAGCAGTCCCTGTGATACAGCCAGGCCCTGGAGGCACAGAGCTGCTCTGGCAGTGCTGTGCAGGGCATCTGGCTCTTCCTCACCCTCAGGGCTCCACTGTGGGCTCTGTCTGGCTGTCCTCATCCTGTCCCCAGAGCAGAAGTGCTGCTGAGGTGGTCAGGACCTGTTCCCCAACCACCCTGGTTTGAGATGTCCGTGCAGCCGCACAAATGGTGCCCAGGTCACCCTCCTGTGCCTGTGGATACAACATCCAGGGCTTGAGCTGCTCCAGCATGTTCAGGAGGAGAGCAGCAGTGCTCTGGGGGAGAGGGTGAATGGGAAATGTTCCCCTGAGCTGCTTCTCCCTTCTCTTTGGCAAAGCAGCAGAGCTCTGCCGGCAGCACTGCCCCACTCCCTGAGTTCTCCTGCTCAGGTGGGGTGCAGCTTTGGCTTGCCAGGACCATGGCCAGCAGATTTGGAATAGAAACAGGGATGGAGCCTCCCCAACCTTCCTGTGCAACCTGTGCCAGGGCTCAGTCACCCTCAGAGCCAACAGGAAAACAGGGATCTGGCACCTGCTCTCCTTTCTCCTGCCCCTGGGGACCAAAAGGCCACAGGCAGGCACACAGGGATGCTGGCAGAGCCTGCTTTGGAAAAGGTGAGCTCAGCTCACATCTCTTGATGATAAGGAGCCAAGTGTTTCAAGATCTTATAATATGATCTTATAATTTTATTTAAGGGTCTTATAATAAAACCTTTCAATTTTATTTAAAGATGTTATAATTAGAGCTCAGAACAAGCACCCAGCTAGAGGCAAGCCCCTGGGACTCTCATCCCGAGAGAAAGGCTCTGAGGCATGAGGCTGTGGCTCAGCCCCGAGCCAGGGGCAGCTCTCCTCCAGCTGTGCACATCTGGGAAAACAGCTGCCCAGGCATTAGTGCAGATGGGGCTGGGAGGGCTGGCAGGAAAAGCTGCAGTGCAGGAAGTGCATGCAGAAAGGAGCTGGAATGGAATGGGAGTGAGACCCATTTGCTGGTTTCAGCAGACATTTCCTGGAGATCTTCAGTTTGGGATTTTTCATTTCCTTTCTTGTTCTCTGTCGTTTTTCGCTTCTTAAGATTACAGCATCTCTTCCATTGCTGTAAGGACTATAAAATTTACTGTGCAAATAAACACCCTCAATCAACATGCAGCCCAGAGAGGGAATATTTCAAAAACTGATACCAAGTTATCTTTATGGTTAACTATGATGAACTCAAAATTACCATTTAAAGTCGTAAGTTAAGTGTTAAGAATAGTCAAATTTCCTTGAGAAACCATTTTAAGAGTAATACTCTGTGTAATCACCCCACATATGATACATCATCTTGAAGTTTCAGGAACGCTTTGGTTGAAATTTTAACAGCTCTCCTTTAGAAATGCTAAACAGCAAATACTCTTTCCAGAAATACCATCCACTGTAAGCCTGTCAGACTATTACTTAGCCATTAACCTTTCTGGATGAAATTGTAATAGTGCTGTTTAAAAGAATGCTGAATATCAGAAATATTTCACTAATACATAACAGATGGAACCATAGCCAGAAATATTTGTGCTGCAAAGCAAAGCGCTAAGCAGTTCTGCACTGAGAGGTCAAAGATGGGCAGGAAACAGTTTTCCCATCCCACAAAAATTTTAGTTTTCATATTTTCCTACTCTCATGAATATACAGAATATGAAAGAACCTGGAGCTTCCCATAATAAACTTTTTCTGAGCTTTTATTTGTTTGCTTTTTAATCCAAGCATTTATCCTGCACACAGGCTGCAGATTTGTTATTTACCACACCTTTCTTGGTAGAGACATCCTGTGCTGAGAGGGCTTCAGACTGAACAGTCAATAGGTTTTCTTTTGGATCTCCATCTCCTTGACTGCAAACCACTTTCTTAATATGTCAAAGAGTAAAAGAAAGTGTTAGAGCAGAGCTGTGACCTAAGTGAAATACAGATTCCATATGTCACACACCTTCTATAACTCTCCATCTGTGAGGAGAACTGATTCTTCCATCCTGTTTACATTGCTGATTTCACTGCTGGACTTGGGCCTGGGTGTAACCTTTATTTTTAAATAAATGAGGTTTGGGAAAAGTTAGAGTTGCTGTTTTCCAGCAAGTTACAAGTATGGGGAGTGGGACACTTGGAAAATTTTGGTGAAGATGTGCTTTTTATTCATCTTGTACAATAGTTACAGCTGTGGCTTCAGCTGAAGAACATGTTTCTCTAGAAGGATGGAATGTGTTTCCAAACAATGGCTTAGTTCAAAACGGTTCAGCACTTCTTGTGAAATGCAACTGCAGCTGAAAAAAGCTCATTGTGCCTTCAAATAGGAATGAGCAGACATCCTGCTGAATGGCTCTGTCATCGAGCAGGAGGGTTTGGGTGTGGGACAGAACAAAGAATTGTTGTGTGTACACATAAAGCATATGACATCCATACCATGAGAAGTAACACTGATGATTTATTTTCATTAACTGTGAAGCTGGATGTTTTCAGAAAATTTTGATGTGGTGAGAAGGAAGCAGAAGTCTCGTGGTCAAAAGATGTTTGATCCTTTTGTTATGGGTGTTTTATAAACTTCTATTATGAGAATCTGGTGTAGCCCAGGTGTGTGAACAGGGTCTCTCCTGACTGGCAATTTCATCTGCAAATAATACATTGCCTTGAAATTTATTCATTTCTTCTGATTTATGAGCAGAGCTTTTAATTCATTAAAGCATGATTTCACAAAAAAATTTTGTTCTTCTCCAGCGAGCACTGTGTCTCTTCTGTGCCTGTTCTTCAAGAGGTGCAAATTCTACTTAGTGAGCACTGCAATGATGAAGTTAGAGGTGTTGTAGCTTCCTGTTAATGAAAGGCTTTAAATCCAGACTGATTTATCTTTATAAATATAACCATACATTTACACAGATCTGTGTTCAACTGCATTTGTACCTTCCATACTTTGATTCAAGAATCACTAGATAAAACTACACAGCCTATAAAATTGCACAGTTAGTTGAGTTTTCATCAATAATCCTAAAATGTACCAATTCATGTTAAAACATTTTACATTTTTACATAACCAGCTTGCCTTTATTAAGTATTTACTACTTGTGCTGTTAATTAGTGGCAAGGATGTAATCTGCTTAGTGTTGCTCTTTAAACACTTTGTTTTCAACTTTTTTTTTTAAATATGGGGTTTTTTCAGTGACAAGAAACGCTGAAAATTGCCGTAGAGACTGTTCAGGATTTTAATGCAGCAATAAGCCTGGATAGAATCTTTCAATAGCTGAAAAAATTGATTATATTATTTTATAATTTTATTTATATTTTTATAATTATATTTTAATATATATTATATATAAACATATAAAATATATATTGTATATTATATTTTTTTATATATATATATTTATAATTATATTTCTCATTTTAGTTTTTCCTGTCCTTTAAAACTCTAAATTCTTTCATTTCTTTGAACTAGAAAACCCAATAAATATTATAGGTAAAGTGTTCTTAAAAGTTTACAAAAAAACTTATTCTTGTCCAGGAAAAAACAGCTATTTGGAGACACAACTTTCCCCTGCAACATAGACAACTTTTTCAAAATGCCTTCTGATATAGTTTTGAATGACATCTTGGCAGTATTTTTTCCCTTGAGCTATCTTAGGAAGACTTGTTGACTTCTACCAAGTCAAGAAGTTGACTTCTACCAAGTCAACCTGCTTAGAAAAAGCCATGGAATGATTTTATAGCTGAAAAGCTCTTCCATGTATGGGTTTTTCTGCCTATTTTTTTTTTTAATATTATTTTAGATTTTATTATGAGACATATGCTTCCATTTAATAATAAAAAGAGTCCTGTCAGAAATACCTAGTTTGCTGTGGTGCCCTTTAATCAGCTTTGTTCCTGACGGGGTCACAGAAGGGTGTCAGACCAGCCCTGTTACCTGTGTTAATCTGCATGGTAGCCTGAGAAGTCTGAAATTCTTGAATGTGGGTCAATTTTGAGTCACAAACAAAATTTGCCTTAAGAGTGAAGTGCACAATCTTCCTGGAGCAGGAAATGTACAGTTTACCATTGTGAATTCCTTGTTTTCACGTACCTATACAATATATGTATTAATTATAATACATATATACCATGGTAAATTTACAATTTACCATTGTAAATTCCTTCTGTTTTCATGTACAGGTACAATTTCTCTCTTGTGCTTGGAAGTGCACATGTGTACAGACACTGTAAGATTTTTAGGGTTAATAGGCCCTTGGCAATTTTAAGCCTTAGTCTTGACTAGACTTATTTGTTTTATTCTGCTTTCCTTCTGTTGCAGTTTGGTAAGTGTTTGCATTTAATTGTAAAGCGAATTTAATTTTAATTTTAAAGTTCCTTGTGATCATTCTGCATGAAGGGCAGCACAGAAGTAACACAGGAATGATTGAACTGATTGAGTGGGCATGCTCTTCCCTGCTATGTTCTCCTCTTCACTGCTGTTTAAAAGGAAGAGGGATGGAGAGCTTTGTAGATGCTCTTTAGACTGTATGTTTTTGCTGGGTGGTTTTTCTTATAATTTCTGTACTTACAGCATCAAAATAATTAACCTGTGGAGTTAAACTCAGCGCCAGGATAAAAGATTAGGTGCATTTAACCAGACACAAGAGCTTCAGGAAGTTAGAAGGCAAAAGAAACTCCTGAAACATTACATTATTGAAGTTTTGAGCAGCATCTTCTGGGAGGCAGCAAGCAGGGGTAAAACTGGAGCTGCCTGTGAAATGCAGTTAATTCTAGCTCTGTGTGAGAGACAGTGTGATGTGATTTTTGGTGATAGTTGGAGGTTGTTTGGCCTTGATGACTCAAGAGCTGCCTCCCAATCTTATGTTAATGGACATAAAAGAAATCTATTTCATGGAGAAATGCTCTCAGTTGGTGTAATAGAACAAATGGAACTTGCACTTTTATTGGTAAACCCTGCAATTTTTATCCATAAACTGTTGGACTGTTGGAATGATGCTCTCAGTATCGTTAACTCTGACTAAAATTTATGTTCAAAACATTTATGACTAAGTGAGCACCTCTGGAATTCCTCTGGAATCCTTCTGGCATCCCTCCCACTGTTGTAGGTGGTTATCTCATCTGAACTTGTAAATGGAGCAATTCCCAGGCAGGGCTGAGCTTAGATAATGCTCACAGAGGATTGCCAAGTGAACCTTTGACCTGCCTGCTGAATCAGTAGTAGGCAAATATTTTGCTGAATAAATTATATCAATGGATCTGTAGCTGCCAGGAAGGTACATGTCCAAGTAAAACACAAAATGAACTTCTGGTTTTCTATGGTTATTAAAAACCGTGGGGTGTTTGGACATCCTACTAACAAACAGACATCCTACTGACCTGACCAAGCTCTGTTATAGGAATTATTTTTCTGCTTGTGTTCCTCTAATTTCAGCAGGGTTGCTCTCCTTGTTCTCCCATCCAGAGGCTCCCCAGTTTTGTGTGTTGGTGAGCCACTTTTAGGCCCTTGCATGCCCCGAGTGCTTCCCTGTGACAAACACACTGGCCAGGTCTGGAATCCCCTGGGGCAGCCCTGGCTCTGTGCATTGCTTGTGTGCTGCCTGCCTGGATTTGGGAGCCAGTGTTAGAGAGCTCCTGCATTGCTGGGACTGGTGGGAAATGATTAATTGCTTTTGCAAGGCACCCAGAATTTGTGATCAGCTGCAGTAGTCAATATTTAATACACTTCATTTTTGCTGTGTTTTGGTGTAAGGATATAATTTTTGTTGTTTATTTCCATATCCTTATAGAAGTGGTCATTTGTCATGGTCAGTGTGCATTGTTGCTGCTGCTGTTAGCCCATGAGTTAGGGGCCATCTTTAGGAGCAGCCACAAGTGTGACCTGCTCCATCCCTGGTGTTTCCTGCCCTGCTGATCATTTTCTGTGCTTTGGCTCTCTGTGTTCTCCAGCAGGCTGAACACAGCTGCACAAAGAGCTCTGAGGCCCACTTTGCTCCTCCCACCTTGGATGAGCTAAAAAAGCAGGATGTGGGAAGTTTTGGGCATTGGTGCAGCAGGTCTGTGAGAGTGGGTAGTGCTTAACCTGTTTGCAAATCATCCTGCCTGAATCAGGCTTTTCCAAAGCCATCCCTGTTAGAAACATTGGGCTATTGGTGCACCAGAGGCTGTGTCAGGTGTAAAATGAATTCTCTCTCAGCACATTCAGACACAGTAATTTCTTCTGATGCATGACTGTATTTCCACTGCCACAAAGGGCCCAATCCTTGCCTGGAGTGTTTAATTGCCTCAATTAGCTCCTGGTGTTTCAGACTGCCACGTCCATTTGATGGATTTCCTCACCTCTCCCTGTTTCACACAGACCCTGCTGCAGGAACCCACTTTGTTCCTGCACAAACCCCAAGTTTGTTCTCGGGGATGAGTCTGTGCCTGGCCAGGCTCTGAGTAGCACAAACAGGATGAGGAATGTTGTATAAATGCCAGGTATGAATGCAGTAATAGCATTTCTCAAATTAACAGCTCAGCAGAGTGTCAAATAGCAGTATCAGGTAACAATTGTTAGGCTCTAAGACAGCAGTGATAGTAGCTTTAAAATGGAAGTGAGTGTTATTTAATAAGCCTAACTCTCACTTCCTGACCAGCACTGAAAATTGCATTGATTTGAAGGACACTTATTTCTCAGCAATTTTTTTTATTAAAGAGAAAACAATGCTGCTTGAGAACAGCCTGGTTCTAGAAGGGTGATCAGGGACCACCCAGATCAGCTTTTAGAAGGCCCAATTTACTGAGGAATGCCAGAATATTATCTGTTGGTATTATTGAAGAAGAAATTAGTGTCTCTGCACTAGAGTTGTTTGTTAATTAAAATTAAAAAACAAAAAGAAAATGGAAGGGAAGAAAGGAAGGATGGTAAATTAGTATTATTATATTTAAACTATGATTCTCCATTGCCTTTGCCAAAGTCTTTTATGGAAAGTGCAGTGTTACAAATAAAATGCAGTCAGTAGAAAAAGCCACAGTACCCTGAGTGCACCCATATGGCACATTGCAGTATAGGAAATATTCTGCTTTTATGGGGAAATGGAACCCCGAGCACAGGAGCCGAGTGGTAGAAGGGGCAGAGCTCACTCTTCTGGAAGGAAATCCAGCGGGGAGCAGCTGTCCAAGGAGTGAAGCTGCAGCAGATGCCTGGCCTGGGACCCTGCCCGGGGTCCGGGGGCAGCCCCAGCTTCCCTGGGCACCTGTGCCAGGGCCTCACACCCTCACAGGGAAGGGTTTTAACCTCCATTTCCCCTTCTCACTTTGAACCTGTAACTCCTCCTCCTATCAATGCAGGTCACAAGAAAATCCCCCATTCCTTTGTTTTTTAATTATTCTCACATATCAACAACTGGTCAGGCTTGTTCCAAACATTCACCTTTGAGGTGTAAACATTTCCTGAGAAAACATCCTGAGCCTCTTCTACTCCTTTAAGTGCAGCTGTCAGAGGCAGCCCAGCCATGACAGATCCACTGTCACTGCTCACCCAGGGGCACCTGTGGGCACCTGTGCCCAGCTCCTCATTATTGCCAGTCCTGGTGGTGTTAATAAATACCGTAAACACCTTAGCTGGTACATTTTGCAAGGCACACATCCCTAAAACCTCAATGTCAAAGCAAAGGATCCTAACGCAAGCCAAAAAACCCAAAATAGACCAAACTGGACCCTTCCAGCCACCCTCAGTTTGAAATATTCATTGCAGAGAGCATGGGCAGAACGTGCTCCTCACTGCAACAGCCCCCATGGCTTTATCACTGCTCTGGGCAGGGTTAACCAAAAAATGGAAAAATAGAAAGAAAAAAATTCCACTGCAACAAACTTGGAGAACGTAGGAATGAGTCTCATTAAGGAAGAAAGGGGAACTTGATGAAATATATTTACAGAAAAAGAAGGCGAGGGAAGGAAGAAAAGAGTACCCTACCAACTCCACTAGGGAAATAAAAGAGACTACCACCCTTATACCAACAGAAAGAGGCAGAGAATTACTAGAAAAACAACTATAAAGACATCGTAAATCAAACAGCATAGAGTTTAGAACATCAAAAACGCAGAAATTTTCATCTATTATTAATTATGATAAAAAATTCTATCTCAGAATATTTTACACAGCAGCTGTTGCCAAGAAAATCTACATCTTCTTGAGCTGAGAAACTTTAAAATCAGAAGCAAATCTTTGTGTAGCCAGTGGAGATAGCATAGATATTAACACAGTATTTCAATGTCTTATTTCCATTTTCCAGTCAATTAAAAACACAAATATGAAATACAAAAACTATTTTAATTTTATTTTGATCTTATTTAAATATTTAACTGAGCCCAAATATCCTGATGTCTATTTTGTGTGTGCCTGCATGTGTTATGAAAATCCAGTCATCTCCCTAAAATTGAGTTATGGCTGTTAATCCATGCGGATTAGTAGCTCTAAAAAGCAATTTATTTGTTGTTTTAATTCTTTCCCTTGCAGTAATTTTGATGTGGCTGAGAGCTGCTTTTGGGTGCCCCATTTCTGGGTGCCTGGCCTCTCCAGGGCTGCTCAGCTTAAAGCACATCGATGGCATTGCCCCAGCTCTGAGTCTCAAACCCTGCCTGGCTTGGGGCACCCAAGCACTCTCTGCTTCCTCTGTGAAATGAGGATGTGTGGATTTGCTGCTGAGCTGCCCACATCACCCTGGACATGGGTTCAGTGAGCTTTAGTGGCAGGGGAAATGGTGCTCTGCCATGCACTCAGTGCTGCCCCTCCATCAGGGAATGAAGGGCCCATTATTCCCGGATTATTCCCGATTTCTGCCCAATTCCTACCCAATTCCTACCCAAGTTTTACCCAATCTATACCCGTTGCAGTCACAAACCATGGCTCCTGTTAACAAATCACTTATTGTTTCTCTAGATAAAACACAAGGCACACAAAAAAAGGTCTTTAACTTGTTAAAACAGCACGCTCTGCTTGCCGGGGTGTGGGGAGAGAATTTTCAGGGGAAACACCAGTTCCAGCAAACAGCTACAGCCAAGCCATCTCCGTGGTTGGTATTTGTCAACAGTGTAACACATTTGCATCAGTCAGGAAAGTCATCGAAGCTGTTCACTTGGAAGAATCGCAGCCTCTTGTTCTTGAAGCAGCAGTGAAATGACAACCTATAAAATGCTTGCAAAGATTTGAAAGGAAACATTTCAGGCGCTGCCTGGAAAACGTGTGACTGAGGCTGTGAGAATAATTGTGATTTTTTTCAGCTAGAGTGCCGAAACCAAAAAAGAGGGAGGAAAAAAATAAGTTAGAGTCAAACCAAATGGAACTTCGTTTTTTTTGTTTTTCTTGCCAAAATGGAAATCTGAAAACATTTATTTAGTGTAAAATGCAAACATACATTCCATTTCATCCAAAACAAAAATGTTCATTTTAAAGCACGAGGAGGGAAAGGAAAGGAAATCAAGGACTGGGATCTGCCAGGTTTTCAGAGGTGACAGCTTTTTACCTCTCAGCTGCTATGGGGAGTGCTGGATATTTGTGTGCACCTGGGAAGTGACTGCCCAGCTCACTGTGTGCCCAGGGACAGAAATCCAGGCTCTGCAGGGGCAAAGGGCTCCTGCCCACAGCACGGGAGGCAGAGGCCAGGATCCCTCCCTGTGCTGGTGTTCACAGGGGTCCCAGCATGAGGGAAGAGACAAGGATCTGACTCCATGTGTCAGAAGGCTGATTGATTATTTTATGATATATATTATATGAAAAGAAAATGACATACTAAAACTACACTAAAGAATAGAAGAAAGGATTTCATCAGAAGGCTGGCAAGGAATAGAAAGGAATGGAAAGATGAGAAAATCTTGTGACTGACCAGAGAGTCTGAGCCAGCTGGGCTGTGATTGGCCATTAATTAGAAACAACCACATGAGACCAATCACAGATGCACCT
>JAWWEY010000055.1:71028973-71055308 GCA_035582745.1 Loriotus luctuosus | reverse complement strand
GTTCCTGAGGCCTCTCAGCTTCTCAGGAGGAAAAATCCTAAGGAAAGGATTTTTCATGAAACATGTCTGTGACACCTCCCCATGTGCTGCGAGCCCCAGGATGCTGCAGGCACCCTGCTCCAGGTGTGGCTGTCCCCTCTCCTCTCAGAGTGGGGACAGGAGTGCAGCTCCCCAGCACCTGCCCAAAAAGCCTTTTCCTCCATGGCTCCTGTTGCAGTTTTTTAGCCATCAAGCTGTCCATCTTTCTAGCTGTGGGATTTCAGTCTGAATGCAAGTGTACAGTGCTTAAAGGCTGGCTGAGGTTGAGGCAAATGGCATCTGCTCCTCTGTACTTTTCCACAGCTCCAGTCACTTTGCTGTAGGCAGCAGTCAGGCTGGTCAGACATGCCTTACCTCACTGAGGCCTCTTTATTCAGCCAGGCCAAGGGCAGCAAAAGCAGAGCAAAATAAGCCAGACAAAGAGAAGGTGTCTTGTCCTAGACCACACAAGAGGCCAGTTGTGCAAACAGGGACAACTCCAGTCTTAATCTCAGTCTAGTCCCTGACCCAAATTACATGTCTCTATTTTTTAATTGAAAGTTAACTTTTAGAGAAGTATTTCACAGCTGAAAGAAAAAAACCTCAAAACATGGAGCACATGGCAGATCCCCAGAGAGCACTAACAGCTAATAGAACATATTTTGCAACTGTTATATTGGACTAAATTCAACTAGGAATTGATTAGCTGTTCTCTTTAGAAATAAATGGCCAACACGATTTGGCCTTTACATTTCCTAGCCCATAAATGGCTTAGGAGCTTCGAAAATTACCTTTGGGTTAGGATAACAATAAAGAAAGGAAGGATCTCTTTTTGTGGTGGAAGGAGGAATGCAATCTGTGTCACACCTAAGTGCCTACACACACCTGACACAGAACTTGATAAATGTAAGTAAATGTTGGCTTTAATTCTTTCAAGTTCAAGCTTATGGTCACTGCTAGTGAGGCTGGAGGCTGATAGATGGGAGAGACAAGAGGGGGAATATTGCTCATGCACTGCAGCCCCAGGCTGTGCAGGGCTGATGCTCACAATTTCCATCAGAACTCTTCTGCCCCCAGCCCCTGTGAGGCTTTTGTCCTTATCTGTGAGAAAGCTTTGCACTGCTTCCTTGGCTGCGTTGAAACCCTGATAACTTTTTTTGGTTGATTTGTGGATGGGTGCTCTCAAAAATCCATTCTCAGGAGGCAGCTGAAAGCTCTGACTCCTGACAGTGTCAGGAGGACACAACACATTTCATCCAGGAATGCAGTTTGCACTGCAGAGCAATGTGCTTTCCTGAATAACAGCAGAGAACAGCCCTTCCCTGGTGGGTCTGAGCTGCTGAGGGAGGGCAGCCTTTGGGAGGGATTTCTGAGCTGTGAGTTTCAGCATGAGCTGTGAGGGCAGCCCCATTTAACCTCAGCCTGGAGCCCGAGCAGCGGTGAGTGAGCGAGCTGCATCTCTTGGGTGATGGATGCACCAAAGGCCAGGAACCATTTCTATTCCATTCAGAGTGTGAAGGAATCATCCCTCCCATCTGTCTTTTAAACCTCTGTTGGTTTTTTGGGTTTTTTTTCAGTTCACAGGTAGCTCAGAAAATAACTGCATGCTTTGTCAGAGGAGGGGGGTCAGGTTTTTGTCCTCTCATTCAGTGGTCATGGGAACCTCCATCAGGCACAAACATTTCCTGAAACTCCTACAGAAACTCCCTGTGCCATGGGCTGGTAGCATCACACTGCCTCAGACCATGACGTTCCACATTGAGTCCCAAACTTTGGGAAACCAAGCCCTGCTGCATTAAAAAAAAATAAATTATTTTGCTAGATGACCACATGGTTAAATACACACCCATTGTGAAGTACTCCTCTTCTGTGGCCATTGGGAGCTCCCCATGCCCCACGAGGGGATATGGCTAGACTTTAGGAAACAATCATCTCTTGTGACTCATCTGCTTCAACCTCTTTTCATTATTTCCCATCATACACTCAACCACTTTCTATATATTTTTGCTTGGCATTAAACATAATCGAATAAATGGTAATTTTAGATTGGTTAATGGATGAAAACTTCAGCGCTTTGAGTGCCTCTGAGGAGGCATCTGAAACCCTCTTACTGGTCTAGGAAAGACTGGAAAATGGGTTCTGCTGATTTTGTGTATAAAACTAGGACAGTCCTGATTGCAGCAGGAATGGAAATTTTAAAAACTGTTTGCTGATTCCTCCCACCTACACAGTAATGCAAGTTTCTTCATCCTTCTTTCTTTCTTACCTTCTTAGGAGTGAGGCAGAGGGTGAATGTATGGAAAAAGAGGGTAAGAAAATCTGGAGAGGGGGAAAATTTGAGACAGAAATACAAAAATACTACAGAGAAGGCTTTGGTATTTCGAATCTGGCCTGACCAGCAATCATTAGAAATGTCAGGCATCAGTCTGTTCATGCAGAATTTCCCACTCAGTGTGAAGAGGAAGGAGCTTTGCAGGATTGAAGAGCCCTGGAACAGGTCCTGTCCCTCCTCACCGTGGGATTTGGTCACTGCTGGTGCTGAAGGAGGCAGAGCTCAACCCAGGACCTGCTCCACCTTCTTGATGGCAAACCAAAACCTTTTATGGCCTTACTGTTGTGCAAAAAGGGAAGTTTGGAGTGGGTTTCACACCACATGCAAAGTTTCAGTAAAATACATGAGAGTCCAGTTAAATGATGAGTCTTTTAGCACAGCAGCATTTCTACTGAGCAAAACAGCATTTTGGACCAAAGTCTGCATCTTCCTGCAAGTGCTGCTGATTTAATTCATCAGCTCTGGCTTTATCCTTAGTATTTGACAGAGTTTCCAGTCATGTCTGCAGACTGGGAGGGCAGAGCAGCAGTCCACACAGTTTGCCTGGCCAGTTGCTCCAGTGGCTGTTTGCTTTCACCTTGAAAAAGTTCTTCCTCAAATCTGCCTGAAATTTCCCAGGCTCTGCCTGTGACCAGGGACTGTCTTCCTGGCAAAGCTGGGAAAACTCTGGGTAACCTTTTAAATGTCTGGAATGATGAAAATGGCTGTAGCAAAAATAAGACAAGTGCCTCCTACCTAATGAATCCTGCATACAAAATAAAGTGAAACCTTTCCATCAGCAGCAAAGCCTCTGCTGGGCTCAGGAAGGTAGAAGTTTTGTTCAGTCCCACTTGTGGCAAACCTAGGTTTGTTTTCAGATTGTTTAATTCCTGAAGCATCACAGTGATGAAAAAGGGGCTCAATTCTAACTTTATATTTTGAGCCTATTTCTTCACCAGTGCACGTATGGAAATGAGTGCAGAAAATGAGAAAGAAGATGTTGTGAAGTTCAATGCCCTGAGCAGATGAGTGCTGCTAGCAAATGCTGGGTGTCTAGAAAGGAGGGTTTTTGTTATGAAATCTGTGCTAGAGAATGGTGGTGTCTCTTGCCATCACAACGGTGCATTTCCTTACTGTAACCCCTTCTAGAGTAGCTCTTGTTTCATTAGCACAAATGCCCTAACTGTGCAGCAATAGTTTCATGTAAAGGGTAGGAGTTCCAAAATAATAGTTTGTGCTGTGGAAAATTGTCGGGAGAAAAATCTAATTTGATCAGATTGCTCTTTTATCTATGACAGAAATTGAATGTGGAAAAGACTTGTCAGATCATGGGGCCATTCCCATTGGAAATGGATGCAACCCAGCAGAGAATGCTCTGATTTTCAGACCAAAATGCCTTTGCAGGATGAGCACTGTGGCCTCTCTTTCCCCTGCAGGACCTGGCAGCCCCCCAGGCCTGTAGGAGAGGAGGGCTCTGGGGTGGGAGGTGGACATGGGCATGGAGGACCCTGGCAGCCACCAGAACCCCTTGGACAGTTTAGTGAGGGCTGTGCAAGTAATCCCACATCCATCCCCAAGTTGTCCAGCACTCCCCTCAAGCAAGGAAAGGCCATCTTGCCTTTGCACTGGAGCCCATATAATTTTCATTTTCACCTTCCTCCCGTGCTCATCCAGATTTTACTGAGTCTTTTCTCGGCTTTAATGCCTTTTTTTAACTTTAACCTTCTGCAATGCAGCTGTAGTCTCACTTGCTCCTCAAAACAAACCTACCCCTCTTTGCCTGGTCCCAGTCACAAAACCAAAGGGAGATGGGAGAGGCAGGCTTGCTGCTAAACCCACTCTCCTGTTGCAGGGGTCTGATGTCTGAGGTGTTAATCTCCATGTTCTTTTGATCTGAGTAAGGATAATAGGTTGTTTTTCAATATTGTTTCTGGTTCATTAATATGTATGCTGTCTGCTCGTGTTTTTTATCCCCCAGAAAAGCCTTTGAAGATACCTTTGTAGCCTCTGTGCTGCTGCAGGCCTGACTTTGACTGTTCTGCTGCTCATTGTTTTCCTGCCTGTTTCACGCCCCCCTGCCCTGCTGCAGAGCTGGGGCAGCTCCTGCTGCTGCTCCCCAGGCCCCTGGTCAGTGGGGCTGCCCTGGATCCTCCACAAGGAGCCCCAGACAGGATGGAAATGGGGCCCCAGCACTGGTGGGACACCCAGGCTGCTCCCACTGGGCAAATCCCCCACTGTCCCTGGGGTAAAGCCTGGCTGGCCTTGTTAGCAGACACGTTTCAGCAGTGGTCACACTGCACCCCATGGAAGGATGAGACTATCTGGTTTTGAAGGCTGCTTTGTGATGAAAAGAGCATTAGATCATTTGGTTGCTGTTTTTCTTTGGAATGCATCCTCCCACTCACCACCCTGTGGGCATCCATCCTCTCTTTTGTTGGACTTGTTTCTGTTCATATGATTTCATGTGCTTTGGGGCATTTCAGTGTGCCTGCTGTTCTTTTTTCCCCCCTGCCTTTTCTTCCTCTCTACTTCTCCATATTTTTGTGGTGTATTTGGCAAAGCTGTGGGTTACACCCATGTTTCATCTTGTTGTTTTTGTCATTTATTCACCAGCTGAGCTCAGAGGAGGATTTGTTTTTCAGTAAAATCTGGGGACTTTATGTTTTTCTTTTTTTTGTCTTTTAATAATTTTATAGTTTTGTTGACTAAATCACAAGCAAATTGAACGATTTGTCCGTGGTCGCGCAGTGACTCATTGCTCCTGTCAAAATAAGGATCTGCCTAGAGCTGCCATGGCTTGCACCTCCTCACTCCAGCCATGAGACAAACTCAGCTCCTGTGGGAGTTTGTCACAGATCTAAATGAGAGTTCATTTTTGCATCTGGTTCCATGGCACCAGCTGAATTTCCTGGGCACATCCATCACCCCACTGTGTGGCAGACAATGGCAATGCTGAGCTCTGAGGTGAAGCACAGGTTGGTTCCTGGCCTCTGACACGTGGCTGATAAAGGCCTGCACATCCTGGCCCTCTAGATCCACTTGGGAGAGAGTCTGGGACAATGGAGAAAGGGCTCTGAGTGTCTCAGAGTTTTGCATTTGTTTTAAATTGTTCATCTGGTCCCAGGCTGAGCCCAGAGCTGCCAAGGTGGTGTGGGCTGAGCTGCTCAGACCCAGGGAGATGCTCTGGAGAGTGAGCCCTGCAGGAGAAGGAGCTCACCAGTGACCCCCCTTTCAGTGCTCCTCATCAGTGGAGATGAAAGAGCAGCATTGCCTGCAGGGACAGGAGAAACTCTGCAGAAGGAACCTGAGCACTTACTGGTTTATGGAATAAACAGAGGAGACGAGGCGGGAGACATTCCCAGCATTCCCACTGCTCCATCTCCTTTCTGGCTGGGAGTTCAGGTGCAGAGAAAGCAAAGTTGTATTCAGGGACAGGAGGCCATTCCACAGGAGGGTTTTTACTTTTTCTGCACAAGTGTCCTCTCCCTGACCTGCCTGACAGCCTGTCTCTGGTCAGAGCAGTTGTCTGGAGCTGGTGCTGCTCTCGCTACAAGCTGGCAGGATGTTTGACTTTGGGCCTCAAACCACAGCTTGGTGGTGCCTGTTCCAGAGGGGTGAGGGCCAGGAGGGGCAGGGACAGGAACCAGGAGCCTAGGCTGGCTCCCTGGTGCTGCCTCCTGAGCCTGTGGCAGAACTCAGAGCTCAGCCCACCACCCCCGCTGCCATTTCCAAGGGTGAACTTAAAACACTTACAGCATTTAGCCATGAAAGCTAAGAACAGTAATAAACACCTCAAACCAACCAACCAAAACAAACCAAAAACAAAAGCAAACTCCCCAAAAAAAACCCCCAAAAAAACCAAGTGGAGAAGAGTACCAATATACTTCATCATTTTTGTATAGGCTGGAGCACGTCCCAGGTCTCCTCCAGCACTCCAAATCACATCTCTTGGGAGTGCAGAGCCACAGAAAGGTGAGACAAAGACATTAGAGTATGGCAGGATATACAATGGAATTATTATAGGCCAAATGAAAGACTAGTTTAAGTCTTATTTATAGACTCTGGGTAACATTCCAATTTCTCTTCATCATCTTTAAGCTTTTCACTCACTAATTCATTGGAAGAAAGAATAATTAACAAAAGGATCCACTTGGCAACTCATTAGTTTAAAATCTTTCTTCTTTACAGATTTGGTCAACACTGCTTCTCCATAGTCTTTTGGAAAATTTTCTTCAGTTTATTGAAGAGACTTCAGTTGCCTCAAACCTTTTAATTTTAGCTCATTTAAATATATCAGCCAGTTTCAAGACTTGATAAAGATGAATGCAATTAATCTTGGACTCCTCATAAATGTTAGGGAAAGAGCTTTTATTTTGAAAAGACAGTGGAGCCAAATTAAAATCCTCTCTGGTAACCCTCTGAAAATAGGAATGTGGGAATTTCTGACTGTAATTAATTTTGTATGGGGATTATAATGGCTTACATTTACATACAACAAGGATTGCTGAAGAACTGGTGCCACAGAAGTTGTGTGTGAGTGTGTGTTTGTGTGTGTATAGATTTTGTACATTTGGAATGCAGTAATATCATGTGGGAGTTGTTTTATCACTGGGGTTGGTACTGAGGTTCCATTATCGTGGTCCATCCCTCCACTAACACAAAAGAACTGAACAGTTCATCACATAATCATTGATCTCTTGGTGTGACCCTTGAGGCTGCCCTGCCCAGGGCCAGGAGTTGGGCTGTGGTGATCCTTGTGAGTCCCTTCTGTGATCTCTACCAACAAAATCCGTGGGCAATCTAGACCTGGTGAGCACTTCTGCAGCTGAATGTGAGGTTGTCTGGGATGGTAGATCCAAAAAGAGGAACTACCAAACACAGTAGATGGGTACCATTTGATTGATAGCAAAAATATCCTTTTTATTATTTTTATTTTAAAGATATAATTCCCAAATCCATTTGGTTAGCACAAATCAGAATGACAGTGGTCTTATGTTTTGGTTTCTTGTAGAAACAAAGGACAGTCTCCTCAAGAAGGATGAGAGAGGGCATGAGCTCACCTTTCCAGCCCCTCTCTCTGCTCCATGCATGTTGGGTGCTGTCGAGTTCATCTTTCCAGAGAAACCCAGCAGCAGGACAAAGAATTAGGGTTTGTTTCTCTTTGCTTCGGCCCAGCTTCAGCCCTTGGTTTGCAGCTGGGACGTGCAGCCCTGGCTGGGGAGGTTACTGGGCCAGGCTGGAGCAGAGCTGACCTTGGGTGGGACACCCCAGCTCTGCTGAGAGCATACAAATGTGTTACCCTGTCTCATGTGCAGGGAGGGCTGGAGGTCTCTCCCCTCTCTTTGAGCATCAAAGATCAGCTAATGTGTTTTCATCCTTCAGCATGAAACGTTCCCTGGCAGCCTTGGCAAAGGTGGGGAATTGTCCCTGGGATGTGGGAGGGCACGGAGTCAAACAGAGCCCCTGAATCTGAAAATGGAGAGGAATAATTCTGTGACCAGGAATAAAATGGGCAGCTACAGACACTGAAATAATGGTGGGGCCATAACCTGAACGTGGAGAGAGTCAGAGAGGAGCTCCCCTGCACGCCACATGGAAGCACTGCAGGTGTGAAGTGGGGGATTTGTGGGGTGAAGAGGTGGGGTCGCCTTCTCTCGAGGTAGCAGATAAATCAGAATTGATTAACAACACCAGTTAGTTTCTGACAGTATTTTCTCAAAGTACAAAAGTGCAAAGGAAGTTAAGAGATCCTGGTAAAGATCTGTTACGCAAATGTTCCTGGGGGAACAAATAATTTTTGTAAAAGCAGGAGCATATTTCAGGGGATGGTTTGAAGGCTGGATTTATTTTTTGTGGACAAATAACAACTTTGAAATGCTTGCTATTGTTTCTGGATATCTTTTAGAAATCAGGAGGTGGAAGTGAAATCTTGGCTTTGCAGCTTGCATGGAAGAGTTTTTCTGACTTAGATCATAACCAGGAAAGAGAAACATGCAGAGTGGGTTTCCAGCAGAGAATGGGAAGGAGAAGGAGATGAGGTAAAACAGGGGCGTGGATGGCGCGCTTTGGGAAAGAGCAGACCCAGCAGAAGCAGCTGCTGCTCACTTTGTAGAGCTGGGTGGCCACACCAGGAGGTGCTGATGGCTCCATCCAGCTCCTCGCTGTGGCCAGGGGGGTTTGCTGCTCTGGGGTGGGAGCAAAACGAAACTTTCCTTTTGTTTTCCTCCCAGACCTCTCGGCAGCAGCTCTGGCTGCTTCATGCCCTGACATTGCACTGAGCACATCTTCTGCTGGTGCTGCACTCAGTTCTCTCCTGCCCAGTGGGGTTTGGCAGCAGACATTTTATCAATGTGATAGTGCTGCCATGCATTTTCAGACCTCATTTCTTGGAGGGCTGCCTCCTAGAGCTGCACCATTCTGTAATTGTTCAGCACACCTGTTTCCAAATACCTCAGTGTAAAACTATTTGTTTTTTCCTGTGAGAAGACTATAGTACAAGTTCTGTTAAGTCTTTGACACCCAGCCAAAAGCTACGCCACTCATTGAACCTCAAGCATTAAAGGCTCTATTCACACACATAAAAAAAGGATAGTTCACAATTTTCCAGTAGGATTTTAAATGGAAATGGGAGTGCATGGAAATATCACCTAGTCCAGCATTTAGTATAGGTAGGTATGGGATGATGTGTTGAAACTGAATGTACTGAAGCTGGAAGTAAATTAATAATCATAACAAAAGCAATAATAATATTATATATAGTATTCATTCTTTATAGCTCCAGAAAAATTGACAGCTACCTATACTCAGGAAGAACAAAGGAGAATAAAGTTGCTTTTGATGACACCTCTGGTGACAATTAGTGGCTTATAACTGGGGAAGACCACCCAGTGTCACCTCCCCACCAGATCATGTGTCCTGATGTGAGGTTATAGAGCCCTGGGGATTGTCACTGAGTGCTGGGCTGGCTGTGAGTCTGATGGAGCCTTCCTTTCACACACCAGGGCTGCCTCAGAGAAGTTCAGTGATGAGTGAAATTATCCTTATATGCATATTGGGAAGTTTTTAGATCCTCCCATGCAACGTTTTCACTTACACATAAGGTGGCTATTAGTAGTAGCAATACCCATAAAGTTTTCCAGCCTTTTCAATATTCAATCATGCTGCTTCGTTTTGTCACCTCCTAATGTAACAGAAGAAAAGCCGTGTCTGTGAGGATTTACAATTACAGTCTCCCACATGTTAGGCATGCTGATGGCCCGAGGGCACAGAAGGGGTTAAATACCTGCCTGTGTTTGCTCCTTCAGTATGAAAAGAAAGCGAGTTAATTGGCTACCAGCAATGCTTAATTGCAGGAGTCGTTAGTGCACAGAAGCTAAACCAGGTTGCATATGAAATGTGCTTGTTAAACACAGGCATTTCTTCTGGCTGGGAGGATGACTACAGTCTAGATTGCATATTTATATGTGCCCTGAAGCTCGTCCTCTTCCACAGAGGAGGTTCTTGTGAGCCATCCTAAAACCAGTTATTCACCCTGGGCAAAGTGCTTTTCCTCTGTGCTCAGTAAACATATTGATATTTCAGTCACTTCTCGAGAACATCAAAGGCAAAAGGAATGAGGGGGCTGCGGATCTTCTGTCTGCTCAGAGCACAGACACCCTCTTGGTAGGTGCAGAAAGAGCAAAATGTATGCATAGAGCTTCACCTTTACCTGAACAAACCTTTCTTTCAGGCTGAAAAAAAAAGGAAAGGAGGGAAAAAAGAAAGGGAGCAAATGTAAAATGTCTGTGGAAGACTATTGATTGTACTCCTATTGCAGTCCATATTGAGCATTGGAAGCAAAATGCCTTCTTGGCTGATCAGTGGGTAATGCACAAACCAAAAGGTGTCAGGGTCTGACAGCTACATTCTCCTGCATAACCTGCTCTGGTATGGTCCTGAAATGCAGCTGAATAACTCACCCTGATCTATAGTTTATACTGCTCAAATTTTTAGAATTAGCCTGAGAACTATGTGTCTGGCAGACAAATGTCCTTCTCAGGGGTTAGCAAAGTCACTACCCCCTCAAGTGTTGTAGCTTGACCTCTCAAGAGTTTCACTGCACCACAGAATTTCAGCTTGCGTCTTGTGCATCTCCACAAGTGGTGTAGTTGGCTCTGGCTGCAAAGAAAACCACATGGAATTTGAATTGAGTGCCACCAGTGTGGAGTTGGCCTTTAAGAGAGATAAGAATGCATTCTGCATTTCTCTCCATGAAGTTTTAACTCAGATGATCAGTGCTTTAAAAATATCTTCATTGATAACGAGGTCATATCTTTTATAAGAAATTAGAGGGATGATCACAGACTTGCATAACATATTGCGCCTGCAGTTATTTTGTGATACAAGATGCTGGGGGAAGGGCAGCTTTGAGACATCCTGCAATTATTTTCTTGACTAACCAAGAAGGAGTCGAGCTACATGGAAAATGTACAAGGCACTGAGTTCAGGACTGAGGGCAAAGTTTCCAAGCAGGCCCAGCAGTGCCAGCAAACTGCACAGCCCGTTGTGAATGGTCCATTGCATGTGGTCCAGGGATGCTGCTTGTTTTCCATAACTCTCTTTCTACTTTTCCACTCAGGAGAGACTCAGATACTGACAGAAAGTGCAGACTTATTAGGCTGAGTGCTCACGTTCACCCTGTTCTGTCATATTTTTTAACCTGTCCTAAAATATTGCAAAGTTAGAAAATACAAACTCATGCCAGATAAAATGCACTTTGCATACAAATTATTTCAAATTATTATTATTATTATTAATAATAATAATAATAATAATAATAATAATAATAATTTTTTTTTATTGATTCAGAGCAGTGTTTCTCAGGACCAGTCCTTCTCAAACAAATCTCCAGTAGAATGGAAGCCTCTTAGTGCTATTAAAGCCAGGTTGCATTCTGTCAAAAAGGTCCTTTGAGTGTCTCTACAGAGTCAGTGGGAAAGTAAGAGGAAAGCAGGAATCTTTTAGATGCATCATGGCTTCAAACTCCAAATGATGCTGGAGATATTTTCTGATCCTTTGCACACCTTTTTATTTCCAAATAAATGCAAAATCACAATTGGAAAATTTTCTTAACAAGCAAACAAAACTTTAGGTTGTTTATCCAAGAAAAAAGGAAAAGGGAGAGAGAATAAGAGAAGGGAAAAGTGAGGCTTGGAAAGTTTTGGTCTGGAGGTGGTGAAAGCTGCAGTAATTTGTTTAGCCCCAGCACAGGTACAGGGCTGCTCTGGGAGAGTTCCTCACTCCTGAGCCCCAGGAGCACCTGTGGGGATGAAAGGGCTCCTCAGGAGCCAGGTCCAGCCAGGGCTGGGCTTCCCCCTGAGAGTTTCCAGGGGTGCCAGGGGGTGCCAGGGCAGCTGGCATCCAGCAGGGAGCTGGCTGAGTTAATCCTGGTCTGGTACAGCTCTCCTGGTACATAAAACTCTGCTGAAAACTCACAGCGCTACGGAATCAGCACTTTGAATCCTGGTGTGTCTCTGGAGAAACTGGTGTCAGCACAATGGGGAAAAGAGCTGCAATCTGCTGAAAATCCACCCAGCTTGAGACGGAATTTTTCGCTCTATACTTTTATCAGATAAATCTTATGTAAATGTGATACAAATTTACACCAAGGCAGAGGATTTCTTGTATGAGAAGGGTAATTGAGTCATGCTGCCAGCAGCAGATGGCAATGCTTTGTGATGCAGTAGAAGACAGGGCAAAAGGATGAAACAATGGAGGAATTGAGAAGAAGGAGACATTCTTCCCAAACCCTAAAACAATCAACATGTGTCCTATGGCATGGACTTCACCTGAGCCCCATAAAAACATGGAATTTGTTTTCAGACAATGTCTTCCTCCCCTGTAACACATAATTCAAAACCAATCCAGCATTCTTCTCAGTTAGGTTAGCTTCTATGAACCATAAATAATGATACTCAGCATTTTTAAATCTCTAACTTATTTAATAACAACTATTCCTTCATCCCAATGTAACGAATGCATTGCTATATCCTGTAGGGAAACTGAGGCACAGCAGTTATTGTTCCAAAGGGAAAGAACATGGAATAGAGTCAGATTCTAATGCTAATCCTTCTTGCCTAATTCTTGCTGAAAAGCAGCAATTAACGCAACACAACAAGATTTAAGCATTCTGCTGTGATGACACTGAATTGATTTAAATTCCATTGTTCCAGCAGGAACTGTGTGACTTCAGTCAGATCCCCAAATTTAGCCCTGCTGTGAGCTTGTGCAACTCCCACATAAGTCACTGGGAGTTATGGCTGCTTTCTACCAGGCCTAGACTTGGCACTGAGCAAACAGCCCTCATGATAATGAAGAGAACCGGTTTCAAGTGAATGCTAAAAATTCCTGGCAAAGCAGCGTTTCTCTCCTCCTGCCAAGTGTCATCAGCATTATTTTTTGGGTGGATTCGGATCCCTGAGAGCAGAGTTTTCCATTACGTGTTCCTAATTGTTAAAGCCCGGGCCTGCTGGAGCGCTGGGGTAGGAGTGTGTTTGGTTGTACTTGTTACCATAACAGCAGGGTGAAATAGTGCTTCTCTCTCAGCTGGGCAAGCCACACAATACAGTAGCAGCCTTCCCAGCAACGTCAAGGCATCAGACAGAGGCAAGGCAACCCACAGCCAACAGAATGAATGGAACAATTCACACTGTTGTACATAGATCTAGAGGTTAAACCCAAACACGCGAGAAAGTGATGCTGGAAGCACTTGGGAACAGCTGGGCCAGATGAATAACTCAATTGGATGCCATGAGGAACAAATTAAACAACTGACTGGAGACCAGGCTGCTCGTGTGACAGACACTTTAATCAGGAAGTCAAAAGCTGATTGACAAGATGAAAAGCTGGATGACATGAAAAATGGAAACAGAAGGAACAACACAAGAAAAGGGCAGGCTGGGTCAGCCTGCTGACAAAAATAATCAAGTACGACAGGCCATAATCCAGCCCTCGAATGTTTGGCATGGTGCTAGTTATGAAAGTCTGCAGCCAAGAGGAAAGAAAACTATTATTAAGTGAAGGAAATGATCTGCCTCCCTAGAACTCACTGCTCTGTGTGCATCAGAGAGTCTCTTTCTGCCCACAATGCATTATAGATATATACCAGAAATAGCTTATGCTGAATAACATGAAATAAAATTAAAATAAATCATGCATGTAGAAATAAAGTGCTTCTACAGCACTGTTAGGGTAAGTCATTGCTTTTTCAAAAACCTACAGCCAAACAGGTGTTGACATGGAATAGGTGTGAAAAGTGAGGCTCTATCACAGTACATGGGCTTTTTCCCTGCAGCTGAATGTAAATCTGTTGCTTTCAAGTTTTCCACAGGAACCTGTTCTACCTAAACCCAGGGACTGGCTGCACCTGAAGTTAGCTGCAAAATGTGAGAAAATCTGAAATTCCCCAGTAGTGCACATTTAAGATGTTCTGCACATTTCAGTTAAATGTCTCCACAAGACCAAGGGGCTGCAGTTGGTAACTGATGGTGCATTCAGCAGATTTCACTGGCTCAAGGTCCAGCAGAAAGGCACCCTGAACTGAGTGTCTGAAATTCAGAATTGCATACTGAAACATGCAACTTTTTTTTTTTTTTCAGATGTTCTGAAGAGCTTTTGGCAAAGCCTGATTTCAGGCTGATACTCCTGGAAATCAGCTTACTTGGGGACCTTGCTTTGCGCTCAGCCCTCCCACCCCAGGCAGTAAAAGGTTTGTGTTAATTGTTCTGGGGGTAAATGAAGTCAGGCAGTAAAAGGTTTGTGTTAATTGTTCTGGGGGTAAATGAAGTCAGGTTCTGCTGCAAGTGCAGCAGATTTCAGTGAGTTTACAGAGGCCTGAGAGGAGGATTTGGTGACAGCTTCAGCATGACTTTTTCCAAGCTTGGGGTATTCATGAAGGAGTGTTGGAACCTGAGCTCTCATCTTGAAAATGAGCCTCCCTGCTGTGGGTTTAGGTGGCCTTGCAGAGAGTTTCTGTACATTGTGTATATCATTGCACACAAAGGTTTGTGCTCTTGATGACTAAAGAAGAATTAACCACAGCAGGGCCTGCCTCTGCTTCAGTTTTCTGCCTTTTGTCCACAGGATGGGATATGTTGTCTCCTGACTGAGATGATGACAGCTTTTTGTTATGAAGTGCTTTTCTTTGTTTTAGAGAACAACATTAAAACAATACCCTGAAAGTCAGGCTTACTGTGGAGCACTCTCCACTGGAAAGAAAGCTACCAGCAAAAAAGCACCACCAAAAATTGGCGGAAGAAGAGGAAGATTCTGAATTTGAGATTAATTTATTTCTGAGACTTTTTGCTCCTGTCTGCTTCTCCTTTTTTTTGCCAGTGTCCTTGGGATTATTGTTGCAGTTTGGTGCCTTTTTGTGTGTCTCTGTGTTTTCCTTCATCCCCTCCCCTCAGCAGTGCTCTTCTGTTTCAGGGACAGCACAGACCCAGGACCTGGTTCACCTCTTCCATGTTTGTTTTTCCAAACAATGGCAACAATCACTGGAACAACAAATCCTGGTGCTGAGCTGTGCCCAGGTTGGTGTTTACCACAAACAATGGCATTAAACTTCCTGGAAGTCCCAAACCTGCTGTTCCAGAGGACGTGGTAAGTTCAATGATTGTGTTTTCTTTCTTTAGCTTTATCTGCTTTTGCCCTGGCATCTGCCTTTGTGATGTCTTTCTTTAAGGCTTTTAATTCTTGCTTGTCCTGTGGTGTGTTGTAGAGGCAGGACATGCTGTGCTCTCCTCTAGGAACTTTGTATTTGTTTTTTTCTTGTTCTGCTGCTCTCTTACTCAAAGATAAAGGTCATCATGACAGGAAACATGGTGTATTCTTGCTGCTGCTGGTGGGAAAATTTACAAGAAATGAGCTTTGTTCTTGATTTAAATTCTGGTGGACAGATGTTCCTGCATTTGAGAATCTTGCTGTACTTGAGAAAAATGTTTTTCCTTTCTGCATGAAGAAATTAAAGACTGTTTATACATGGCCACAGTGCAGGAGGAGGGGCTGGGAGATGTCACTCCTGACTTTCAGAGGAGTGAGACAAAAGGAGACAGTGGGAAGGTTCTTGAAAGCAGGATTTATCCTGATAACACAGCAAAGCCTTGAACAAAATGTACATAAAATTACTATGGCTGAGAGTCTGGTAACATTTTTCTGTAATAAAAAATAATCCATAGGCTGGTCAGGGGGCAGAATGTCCAACTCCCATTTCCTAAAGTTTTGGGGCTCTGAATCCTGTAGCCTGAAGCAGCATCAAATCTCCATTAAAGAAACCAAGTGTGGGGTATATGTGTGTGTATATACCGTGCATGCACGTGTGTCTGAGAGGTCAGCAGAGAAGGAACTTGTACAGTTCCTCTCAAATTCATCCAGGGTGCGCTGCCTGAGAAAGAAAGGCTCCTGGCTACAGTGAGTTCAGGTGAGCTCTGCTTTCTATCCAGTTAAAACAGCTATTTAATATAGGTGCCACATTCTAGAATTTTTACTTTATGAGTAGATTGATCAGATGAAAGTGAATAAGTTCTTAGTGCATGATATTTTAAAGGAATTTTCAAAGCAGAGAAGAGTTTGGCTCATGACACACTCACTAAAATGCACCTTTCCCATAGCACTCACACATTGAGCAGGTGAGAAGGGGACAGAGAAGAGGTGTCAGAGCAGCACAGCCCTGCACACCTCTCCTCTGATTTACAGGCAGCAGGGGCAGCATCACCCAGTCTAACTCAGGCAATGTGTAATGATAAATGTTCTATAATCAACATTTGCCTAAGTGAAAAAGAGTATTATCCCCTAAGCATGGAGATAGTTAGATATTTTAAGATCTTTTTTACATTCTGGCAGATAAGCAAGATGCAGCAGTCCATGGTGAGCAATGGATGGAGATCTTTTAGCAGTGGATTTGTTAAGTTGAAGTTTTAAGTAAAAACTTTCAATTTTTTTTCATTTTTTTCCCCCAAGATGTCTCTGTATATCTACGTGTCTCTGTGTATAGGTTTTTACTGGCATTAGGCAGTTTTGTTAACATTACCCGTGAGTGATGTAGGAAGACATATGTTCCCCCCCATTAAAACACAGACACCTCTTTGTTAGACTGTATCCATGGCAGGGCTGATTCATAGCTCTCACAAAGCCAAGAAAAGAAATAGAAAATGTGTGTACAATGCTGAGGGAAGCACAAGTAGCCCATGCCCTGCACCCAGTTCCTTCCAGATCTCACTTCCACAGTTTTTAAAGGAAGCTATATTGCCTGGTTGAAGAATCCAGGTGGCCAGAGCCACAAGAGTTTTAAGTTTTCAGAAAATGACCAATATTCAGTCCCTGCTTCTGGCTTTGGGTCTCTGGGCCAGATCCTCCAGCAGCAGCATACTCCATTCCTTTTCTCCTGGGAATCTCCAAAAGGTATCAACCAGCTGTGGTTGGCTCCCAGAACCAAACCCTGCAGACTTTGCAGAGCAGCCATGTGCATCCCTTAGCTTCACTTTCAAACCACACCTCACGTGTTTGCAGTAGCTCAAGAAATGCCCCCAGGCTGGTGCTTCCCCACTCCCTGCTGCCACAGGACCATGATGTGTTCTCTAGCAGCAGTTCCTGCTGTGCCTTCATTTTCTGTGCAGTGCCTTCCTCCCTGGTGCAAGGAGCTTGCCTTTACTCTTGCATTCTTGACTTGGAGGTCTGGTGTTATTCTGCTCACTTTTGTGTGCATGGCCTTTGTTTATGGCATGGCATTCATTTTAAAGCCACACTGCTTGGTGTCCTTGTTCTTCTTTCAGTAGCCATGTCCAAAGGCCTCTCCCTGTTGATACCCACTTGTTCCTGGCTTACCCATCTATAAATATCCATGCCAGGGCAAAGACTGGGCAGTTTTCAGCCACAACCTCGTCATACCAACCATGAATCATAAGCTGCATGATTACAGATACCCCTCCCTAAAACCCTGCAGCCACTATGAAATAATTCTGAAACTCCTAGCAACATTATCACTTCAGTTTTCCTCTGAACTCGCCCATCTGCTTATTAGCTAGACACAGATCTGCTTATATTGGGAAATCAAAGAAAAAGGAGGGAGTCTGGTCCAGAATGTATGACTCTGCTGGGCTGAATGGACTGGCCTTTAGCAGGTGGCTCTGAGTTGGATGCAGGAGAGGGCTCAGGTAACAAACATCCAACACTTATTCCATATAACGGTGTCTGAAATTCTGTGTTGGGCTCTCTGCTGGCCTCTGAGGTGCTGTCCACAGCCTGGCAGGACAGGAGGTGTTTGAGGGGGGTGTAAGAGCCTAAATGAGGGATGTGGGACTCCAGGCAGCTCTTCCAAATGCAGTTTATTGTATCCAAGAGGTTGCAGCAGTGCAGGGTCATGGGTGACAGAGCTGTGCCCACAGCTGTCAGCTCCAGCTGCAGGCAGGCCTGGAGCCCTTTGGTTCTGGTTACAGTGCATTATAGACTTTGGTTTTGGTTACATTGCATTATATACTTTGGTTTTGGTTACAATGCATTATACACTTTTCTTTTGGTTACAATGCATTATATACTTTTCTTTGCTGAGCATCCTAATACAGCAGAACCAATCCATACCTTAACTATTACCTACAGCCTATCAAAACTACTGTAATTACCATATCCATGTCACTGTTCTCCAATCACTAACAGTCAGTACATTACTGTTTCAGCTAGAAGATGTTTTTCAGTTTTCTCGCAGTGGAAAATTCTGAGACCTTTTTTCTACTTGCCACATTTGCTGCCATGTTTGCCTGTGCTATCTTTGTGCTTGGTAAAGACATCTTGTTTGGGGTGGTTTATCCTTTGCTCTAAGCCATAAAAACCCCTTCTAACCAACACACCCTTTGCCTCCTTGGTTAGCCACTAAGACTGGCTCAGCAGTTCTTCTCTTCTAGATCAAAACTCACTTCCATCTCTATTCCTTCATCAGACTCCACATTTAAAAATCTTTCTGCTAAGCATCCATATCTGTGAGACTTTCTTGTCAAGCTTTCCTCCTTCCCAACAGGGGGGAACTGCCCAGGTCAGCTCAGGGAGCAGCTGAGGAGCCACAGGGGTGGAAACGCCTTGGCCTGGAGCTCCAGGAAACACCTTGAGCTCCACTCAACCCATGGGGCTCTCACCACCAGGCTGCAGCTGCACCTGAGTCCTCCCACCAAAAATGCAACAAGGAAATGCTGATTGTCCAGAGGAGGGAAAGAACAAGGATCACTTGACAGGCTGTCCCTGTGAGAAGGATGTTGGAGAAGAAATCTCTGTCTCACTTAAGTGGCTGTTTTCCATTTTGCTTGAATCCAAATGTGCACATGTAATATGAAGGGTATTGGTACAGGATGATATAATCTAATGGTAATCTGAACATTAAATGGCCATTAGAGCAGGAACAAAACTGAGGTCTCCTCCCTTTGGGAGAGCCCTCATCACCAGGCAATGGAGTCATGCTTATTCTCTCACTTGTACTCCCTCTGCCCAATGAATGCTTCATCAGTCCAAGCACACTGGAAGGGCTTTAGAAGAAGTCTGCAGGAGCCCTCCTTGTGTGCACAACATCATCCCCTGGCTAGAGAATTCAGTGGAAGGTGTGGATTCAAACCTGCCCAAGCAGAGGGGAGAAATAAATCTGAACCTGCTAAAGCCTTGGTGGATACCCCTAACCACTGAGCTATGGGGAATTTGGGGAAAAGCCAGAGTTCTCAGCTTTTCTGAGGATTGTTTGAGAAAACTTGATCCAAGAGGGGTGCTCCAAAATGCCCTGTGAGCCCAAACCCCACTGCAGGGAGAGGAGGGCTCCTCCAGAGCTCCAGCCCATAAAGGCTGAGCTGTTTGTTCCTGTGAAAACCTGATTCCCAGGAAAGTCTAGAGCAGATTTCCTGGGAAAACCACAGTCAACCTGTGTGCCCTTAAACTGCAAGGACTGATAGCCAGCAGGAGATCTGGTGGGTAGAGGCTCCATCATTCACAGAGGCAATGAGGCAAGATGCAAGCAGCTCAGTCCTGTCAGGAGTGTGCCATGATGCCATGGACAGATATTAATGTAGGGAACAACTGTGTGCTGTAACAGATTGCCATCATTAGCCTGTTTGCTCCTTCTCTTTTTGGTGCTACTGCCCTCATTAATCTCTGTGAACACTTCTTAACTTGGAACAGGCAAATTGCAGCTTCCAGAGCCTGAAGAAGTGGTTTAGAGGTGGTTTCAGATAGCGTGGCTGAGCTCAAATGCCATAAAAAGTGGGAAGAACTGGTCAGCCAGTGGTAATTTCTGGGTTTGGTGGGTTTATTAAAACACACCTGAATCAGGGAAAGCCTGTTTGTCCAGAGCCTCAGTATATCTCTAAGTTCTTGGTTTGCAGAACAGGATAACAGATCTTTCTGATGTCTTTTACATTTGATAGGTGTTAGAATAAATACACCAAGAGTCTTTTAGCAACAAGAACGATTTGGGGGACAAAAATGAACCATATAGTTCAAGCTGCTGTGGAAGGAGACATTTTTTATTGGGAATGGCCTTGTATTTTGTGGGGATTTGTGTTCTCTGTGTAGAAAAGGTGCAATACAGGCATGACTAGGACAAGCTTTCCCCACCTAAACTGCCACTGTGGATCAGAAGTTTGGTCTGAGAATCCCTCCTGAGGTGCTACAAATAGTTGAATGTGTGCCTGCCTCCAGCACACCCAAAACCTCATCCTCTCTGAACACACTTTGAAAAGACACTTCATCTCATTACAGTCTGGAAGCATGTGGCCATTGGCCATTGGTTTCAGTGAAGGTTCTGGAGGTTTGTCTGTATTGAGAATTCACATCAAGAATTCTGATGCAGAATGGTTACAGGAGATGTTACTGACAGTAACACAAAGTCCTGCATTATTTTAAACATTTGCTGTGGTTGTTTTGTTGTCTTTCACTCTTACCAGGAACTGGCTGGCACAAATGGCCTGAGGTGAGCTGAGGAATATTCCACGGGTGTTAGGAATGCTGGCTTGGCCAAGTTACCCCTGCCCAGGTAAGTGGCCTTTGTTCCTATTGCTGCAAATTCTCTGTACAAAAGGTGCCTCATTCGTGTGGTGCTTACAAAGCTTGCCTGGGAAACTGGTGTTTGAGTGAAACCTGCAGGAATTATTTCTGCTTTTTGAGCACCAGCCTGAGGTGCTCTGGGGCTGATGTTGGAAGGTGCTGAGACCCCATCAGTCCCTGCTGATGCTTGTAAGCAGTGGGTGCTGGGACTCTCGGGGGTGATGGGTGTGTGAGCTCTCACCTCTCCTGAAAGTGTTCCAGTTGGCCTGAAGGTCATCAGTGTGGCTCAAGGACCTTTCAGAACTTCAGCAGATACACAGGGCCCACCTAGTTGCCTTCTTTTTAGCCCACATTTGGCAGCTGCTTTGCTCATCTGCCAGCATGGTCTCATACGGGCGTTCTTCAGTATTTTCTCAGCGTGAACCACCCCACCAGACAAAAATGTGCAAGCCACTTCCTCCTCCCACAGAAGTTGTTTATGTGGAGAAGGAACATTAGGAAAGTATTTGAGGTATTTTTAGTGGAAAGAAGGAGCCCTGTGGTCTGGCTATATGGTGCTGGAGCTGATGTATGGCCCTGCAGCTGCGAGTGGGTGGGGATGGCCAAAGCCTTGGCCAGGTCCCAACCCCAAAACTCCCTGGCAGAGCCTCTCCAAGGGCTGAGGCAGCTCAGCAGGAAGGGTGAGCACCCTGCAGAGGGGCCAGGGCATGGCCCAGAGCCCACAGCTCCATAGGAATGGCTCCTGGCCCCACAGCTCCCAGGGAATTACACTGACAAATGCAATCATCCATCCTGGAACTGACTTCTAGACTCACAAAGTGACCCATAAAGCAGTTTCCCCAGTTCTCCCCAGAGACACCCCCTTTACAAGGTGGCAAGCCCTGGCTGCATTGTTTCACATCCCAGCCCATTGTTGGAGGCAGGTGGAATTTTTAAGGTAGTTTTAGGGAGAAAAGTGCAAAGTGATGGTGGAGCAATCCCAACAGCTCTCCCAACACGTGCTGCTGCTTTTTATTGTTATAACTCTGGTGAATTTTTACATCAGCTGTTAGAACTGGGGAAGGCTGCACTTGTCTGTCCTCGTACATGACAAGGCTCATAGCAGATGAGGTGCCCTTGGTTTGCTGTTCTTCCCAGGGCAGCACCTGCAGCAGCCTGGCACTGCCCGCGCACATGTGGGCATCACTGAGGGCACTGCCATGGCGTGTCCAGGCTTCCCAGCACCGTGCACTGAAAGGAGCTGGTTCAGAGACAGCTCACAGGAAATGGGGACATTGTCTGAATTGCCACCAGCTTGGCAGTGCCACCAGGGGTACCCAGGGTGTCCCACCAGGGTCACTGTCCAGCTGTGCCACCACAGCACACAAAGGGCATTAATGGGCTGAAACAGACCTGCCTTACTGCCTGTGAACAGCACGAGGGAAATAGCAAAGGTTCAGTGGCAGAAGATGCTTTCTGTAGGAACTTAAACCATCCCAGTCTGCCTCTGTGGACTCTTCCCAGGGAAGTCTTCTGCTGTTTGCCAAGTAAAAGCTGTTTTAAAGGGAGCAGGTTTCCCTTTCAAAAGGGGTGAGGGCTGAGAGCATGAAGGACTTGCCACAAGGCACATGTAAAGAGACATTTCCTGGGGTTTTCCCTCACAACAATCCCTCTAGAAGGGAAGCAGGGCCTAGCAGCAGCTTTTTGGTCAGAACAGCTATTTTGTCATTGTGAACTCTGGGGAGAAGTTATAGGAGTTGATGGATCAACAGCTTTTATCAGGCTGCAGCAGCTCTTTCCATGGCTGTCTGAAAATGCAATCAACATAAATTGGACAGGGAGGGTGGGATCACATATTCCTACAAGTTAAATTTGTCAGCCTGTAATGCACATAAATGACATAAAATATAATTGCTTCTGAATTCGGGCCCCTTCAGGTTTCATGCTGATTGCAGAAAAAAAGAACCAGATGTTTCTTCAGCAGGAATCACAGAGGCAGGATAAACACTCTCTGCTCCATGACGTTTTACAGGGTTTCCAAAAGAAGCCAATTAATTATTTAATTGTTGGGTGTGTTGATCATGTAAAATATAATTGGCCTAGGGCAAATGGCAGTGCAGCCCTGGGAGCTGCCTGACTGAGCTTACAGAATGCACTTTTTGCCAACTCTTTTTCTGCTGTGAAAACATTGTAAGATGGATTAATGCTACTTCATCTTTCTTCCATTCTCTCTCATAAATAGGAGAGTCTCAGAACACAGACTTTTCCTCCTTCCTGATCACCACCTTTCACCAGCAAGGAACTTGGAGAGAGAAGAGCCAGTAGCAAGCATAAATATTGTGATAGGAAGAGATAGCTTTGTTTAACTGACATCCTTTTGAAGAGAAGGCAATCTGTTTGAAAGAGCCTCGTTTAATCCTCAGCCCTGTGAGGAATTCCTCATGGTGAGGACAGCACAGAACCATTTCTCCCCTTGTCAGCACCCGTGGGGTGGGTCTGGAAACAGGAATGTGCTGCAGGGTTTGCTGGGGCACCCTGCAAATCTGGGAAATTGAGCTAATTACCCTGGGCTGAATTAGCAGGCAGACATCGAATTTTCCTTTATGATGTTCTATAAGCAAATATACAAGAGGTAATATGTAATTTCTTTCAGTCAGCAGATGCTTCTTAAACAATATTTGTGGTCTCCCAAGCTTTCTCTCTGTCCATGGATGTTCCTGCCTTTGCTCTGTGGTAGCTATTTTCCTGTTGAGGGGCAGGAGGTAATTGGAAGGAGGACTGAGAGGAATTAGTGACTCATGTCCTCATGACTCCTCCATGCTAGCTTTGTTTTGTGCTTGTTCAGCAGCATCTGCCATCTGGGGATGATGTGCTGCTTCCCCTGTGCTTGCAATGATCAAATCTTCAGGCATCCTGAGGGGTGGAAGTCCCTTTTTCCAGTCATTGAGAAAAGAAAAGTATAGTTTGGTCTTCTTGCTTTGCAGCTGAATATATCAAGTAGGTATTTAAGACATAGAAAACCCCAGATATCCAGGGCAAACTGGTCTGACCCACCTGTGCTGGCCCCACCCTTGGCTCTGTGACACAGGAGCCCCTTGGCAGGGACAGTTTCAGTGCAAGGTCTCTCTCAGGGTGCTTTAAAAATGAACCTCTGCCTTCTACAAGACTTAAATGCATCTGAAGTAGCTTTCATTGGCCATGCACACAAAATGTGTCAGTCCAGGAGCACAAACGAGGGGGGAGCTGCCTTCTAGCTGCTGGATTTTATTTTCCACCTAAAGGCCCACCACTGACCACATCATCTGCAGCTCTGTTGAGGAGGGAGCTGCTCTCCATTTCACCCTCTGTATCACCTTCCAGTGGCGTTTTCTTAGCTGGGAATGGCTTGGTGATGTGCCAGCAGGCAAATGAGGGCAGGAGAGGGATAAATTGGTCACATCCATCCAGCTCTGAGGGTAAAACTGGGATCCCAGCCAGAGCCCTGCTCCCATTACAAACCTGCCTGTCCACCTGCTAAAAAAGGTGTCTGAGGAGCAAAGGATATTTGAGTGGGGTGGAGGCAAAATATCATTCATATTGCTACAGCTAACATTCCTCTTTAAATTATAGGTCCTGGTGAAGATATTATTTATGAGTTTTGAGCAGTGGCTCATGGCACTGGGACATTTTTCTTCTTTTCTACATATCCCTCTTCAGAAAGCTCACAGAAATGGCACTGAGTTTACTGACTAAATGTCTCTCTGTGCAACGGGACAGCAGGCATAGAGCCAGGGAGAAATAGATCTCTCTGGAGTAATTTAGCTGAAAATGAAAGTCAGTCACACAGGCATGGATAAAAGAGAGGTATCAGGTTTAAAAATCATAGGTGGTTTTACCATTCACAAGTAACAGTCTTTCAGTCAGGTTTGGGTCACTAAAATTAATTTAAGAAAATTGTTAAGTAATTTGAATGAGAATTGCCACCTTGGATTTTAGCTACACGTGGTCAACTTTCTGGCCCTTTGTGGTGATTTGAATGATCACTTTCAGAGCTTAATACCTCCAAAGGACTTCGAAAATGTAATTTGTTGTTACTGGTGCTCTGCACAGTGGGTACAAGGTGTGTGTCCAGCTGGCAGGAGGTTGCACTGGGGACCAGCAAAGTTCACTGAGCTGCACACAGACATCTGGTGATCCAACAGCAGGGAGCTTTCTAGAAGGGCCTGGTTTCACTGGAAATGCTGGAATCTGCTCCTGGGAGCACATCTGCAACCACTGGAGACAGTTACATCACCTCCAGTGCCTGAGTGTGCAAACTGAGGCATCCCAAATCCCTGCTCAGGTAAACGTGGGCACCTCAAATCTCTGCTCAGGTAAACGTGGGCACCCCAAATCTCTGCTCAGATAAACGTGGGCACCCCAAATCTCTGCTCAGGTAAACGTGGGCACCCCAAATCTCTGCTCAGGTAAACCTGGGGCACCCCAAATCTCTGCTCAGCTGAACATGGACACCCCAAATCTCTGCTCAACACCTTGCCAGCATTCCTTTTGCAGCTCCTTTAGCTGACAGACTAATGTGCTGTTCTGGGAAAGTTCAGCATCCAGGATTTGCATGGGCTTAGCAGACCTTTAAACCTTGTGCTTTCACAGTGATTCTGCAGCAGCTGAAATGTTTATTTCCAAAGCAGCCCGTTGGGAATAATGGTTTGGTGCTTTGGCTTGCTGCTGGCAGCTCCCTGTGCCCTGGGATTCTGCTGGGGTGCCCTCAGTGCTGCAGCCTGAGCAGGCTGACCCTGTTGTGTGCTCAGGAACACCAAGCCATGGCAGCCCCAGTGACATGGCTTCACTTGGGCAAACCAAGCAAGGAATCTGTTGGAGCTGGGAATCAAAAGGAGCTATTAAAACATTCCCTCTGGTACTTTTATTCTGTTTACTCATGAGACCTGCCTTATGCCCTTCTGACTTGCACAGAGTCCATATTTGGAAAATTCGGAGCTCGTTTGCATACTTACACTCAGGCAAATTTTAGAGAATTTTTTTTTGTATACACAGTGCTCTTTTCTTACTATTTCTCTTTTTTTTCTTAAACAATTTAAATCAGGAGGCTGCCTCTTTCATTTCCCTTTCAAAACATGACCAAAGAGGGATCTAAGTGCTTTCTTCAATTTCTTCAAGCTAGCATTTCTCCACAGTTGTCATTGCCCCCTGCCCCACGCTGCATCTCCTTTTGGAGGAGGGAAGGAGCCCACATTGCCCTCGAGCTGCAGCAGGGTGAGGAAACGCCAGGAGGTGAAATAAGGGTCAGTTCAGAGGAGCAGCCTCAGCCTGGGATGCAGTTCTGTGGGGCTGGGCAGCAGCTGCTGTACCCATGCCATCCCAAATTCCCATCAGAGATGGAGGGGGTGCAGGCAGGAACTCCCTGCAGGTGAAGGCACGGCCATGAGGGCTGTGCATCCATCAAATATCAGTAAAAGAGATGCTTTCCCCTTCCCTCTCCACTCCCTGGGTCAGCAATGACAGCACTCACTCGTGGGGTCAGAAACTTCTTTTCGCTTGTTCTTATTCTATTGTTTTTACATTATACTATTTATTATTATATTATTAATTATACACTATATTATTAATACTATAATATTAATTATTACTAATATTATATTAATAATATTAGTAATTATAATTAATACAATTGATTATATATTATTTATTATTATAGTATTAATTATATATTGTTGATATATTACTTCTTTTTCTATTGTTCTTATTCTTAAGGGATTTGGGGCCATGCTCCCACTTCTGAGGAGAGGTCCTGCCTGTTTATCAGGGGCACATTTGTGGGCAGTTTAAAGCTAGTGGGGGAATAATAATAATAATAAAGAAACAGTGTCGCAGACATCTTTTATGATGAGAAGCTGAGAGGCCTCAAGAACAAAATGTAACCAATGGTTATCTGCTGCTGTGGAATGCAACAGGTGCATCTGGGATTGGTCTCATGTGGTTGTT
>JAWWEY010000055.1:71002951-71025196 GCA_035582745.1 Loriotus luctuosus | reverse complement strand
TGTGGGTTTAGGCACACAGAACCCACACAGTGTGGGTTTAGGCACATAGGGCACACAAAGTGTGGGTTTAGGCACACAGAACCCACACAGTGTGGGTTTAGGCACACAGAGCACACAAAGTGTGGGTTTAGGCACACAGAACCCAAACAGTGTGGGTTTCAACACTATAAAAAGTCCTCTCCTGAGGTTCTTCATTTTCTTTGGGCTTCTGTAGTTACCCAATTGAGGCATGGATATAATTTGCTCCTTCTTACTTTGCAGGAGAATATGTTAAGTAGATAGTTAAGACATAGAAAACCCCAGACAATCAGGAAAAAAAAATAATAATAAAATACAATTAGCTGCCCTCTATTCAGTCCCCCCCTATTTGAGCCCTGTGTGCCAATTCTTGTGGAATCAGATTTTACTCAGATTTGGGGTCCTGTGGCTTTGGTTTTTCTTGCAGTGATGTGCATCCACAAATGAAAACCCTGTCGATGTACTGGGAAATTCTTCTTTCAGCTCCCAGTTAAGGACAGTGAAATATCATTCTGCTTTCTCTGTCTTTATTTCTTCCCATCACATACTTTTTAGCCGTGTTTGCAAAAACTTGGAGGCAATATTGCCACAAATACATATTTAAGATTTGATTACTCATTCTCATCCACTATCATGTGCCAGACATGCAGCCTACTCCAACAGATTACTGTTCTTAAAGTTGTTACAGGAAGGTTAAATAAAATGGTGCTTTTATGACACTGAATATCTTGATGATGTTTTAGCTAAATCATAGGCTGTTTGGGGATGCCACAGCTGTGGCAGGTATTAAAATCAAACTGGCAAAATGTCACCAGTCCCTCGGCCAATTACCATGTTCTGATTCTGAGCAAAGCTGCCATTTGCTGTCCAGCACCTCAGGAACCCCCTGCCACACTTCCCTGCACACTTTGGGGCACAGAGCAAAATCAAAACATGCCAAAACTGCTCCAACAGAAAAATCAAAGTCTGAACTGGAGCCACCTAAAATCCTGATTTTCCAAATTTCTGTCTGCTGAGGTTGTTAACCATCCTCTTTTAGGAGCCCCCCTGACTGATTTATTTTGCTCTCAGAGTCTTGAGAAAAGACATGTACCATTCAAAGTGGCTGCTAAGTGTGTGTGTATGTATTTACATTTATAAAAACATCCATAGCTATGAAAAAATAATTAAAAATCAAATATGTACCTTCCACAGCAGAAGTAGTGCCACAAAATCAGTGAATGACTGATGCTGCAATCTTCATGGGACATAATCTCTGAAAACAGAAGAAGAGAAGGAAAGCTGAAAATCTTACTCTTTAAAATAGAGCCAGAGCTGGACAGTGGTGCTGAGTGGGACATTTTGACAGGTTCTTGGTTAATATTTCAAATTGAAGTAAGACTAGCAGTCTGAAATGTTTGCAGGTGTTTTTATTCTACTTGCTGCCTGCTCTAGTTCCTTCTGTTAAAATATATAAATAAATGTTTACTTGACACACTTTAAGTGAAAATGGGATTTCTTTTGAAAGTTTATAAGCAAGAAATTACAATGCAAGTACTTTGAGGAGTTTTAGGTCTCAGGTTTTGCAGAGTAATTCAAGCAAAAAGAAAATGAACTTATTTTAAATATTTTTAAGTCTTTATTTTTTTAGTGCTGCAATCTATTTTGCAGCACGTTTGAAATGTTTCAGGAGATGAAAGCATCTCATTCTTAAATCATTCACATTCTTCTACCAACTTCTTTTTTGTTTTTTAGGTATTCAAGGAAAACCTGTGCTGGAGCTGCTAGCTTTTACAAAAGCTCTGTTCTGAAGGTGCTGACAAGAAAAAGTAAGATTTTTTAAGATATACATTATTTTGAGGGTATGAGAACAGATTAAAAATTACCAATGGGTGCTTAGACTGTAAAGTTCTCTGCACCCACTTTCAAACCTTTACCTTGCTGTATTGCTGTAAATTGGTCCCGGTACGGGTTAAAAACAGGTCAAAAAGATTTAAATCAGGTGTTGTGCTGCCTTCAAATATTTGAAACATATAGAATATGTACCTCCCCTAGAATATGTACCCCCCTTAGCCAAGAAATATAGAAATGTGCTTGGATTAAGAAACTGGAACAAGAGAAACCTTTATTGCCCCCTGAGCTGAAGTCACACCCAGAGCTCCATGAATGTTAATGCTGCACGTGGTGAATGGAATCTGCTCTCCAGGTTCCAGCAGAGATAAAGGATAACCCCACTTTTCTAGAGCACCTGCAGATTCAGAGCATGGGAGCACAGTGAGGATAATCACTCCTTGTTCCAGAGCAGAAGAAAATTGGTTTATGGCCTGGAGATGATGCTTTTCCCCCTTGGCTGTCACACTTTGGGCTGGGATGTTGCAAATCCCCCTCTCTGAAGTTCTAAGTGCTTGAGCACTGAACACATGAAAGCTGCCAGGGGAGTTGTCACACCCCACAGCTCTGGAGTGTTTGATGGTTGTTTTTCCCTTGGTCTGCACAGGGAAATAACCCAAAAAGTGTTTTGGCCAGCTGTCCTGAGTCACCCCACACCTGCACCACCTATGGCAGGTGAGGAAATCCCAAGTGCCAGCTGAGCTCCCTCTCCATCTGTGGAACTGTAAAACCCTTTTCAGGGAATATTCCATTGTGCTTCTCCCATCAATGAGAGGCTGGACCCCCTTTTCTCTCATAAACCAGGACAAATATTTCAGCTGGGAGCAGCCAAAGGGTGAGTGAGTGCTGAGAGCTGCATCACCTCTGGAAGCTTTTCCTGAATGAATTCCACCTGGCACAGGCAGATTATTTCTGTTGAATAATGGCTGATGTATTTCCCCATTCTGTGATCAAATGAGTGCTCATTTTGCTAGTAGCTGGGAGGAAATCAGGTACCTTTTTGCACAGGGAATCTTTACTTTTAAATACAATTAAGAGAGAGGGGGAATCCAGCAACAAGGTGTTGACACTCAACTGGAAATGGAGTGGATTTCACAATCCTGGGAATTTTAAGATGCACAGGGGATTCTATCTGAGCATCAGGAAATGATTTTTTTGCTGTGTGGGTGACTGAGCACAGGAACAGTTTGTCCAGAGGGGAAGTGGAGTCTCTGCCCTGAAACATCTTCCCTGCAGACAGGATTGTGGGGATGCTGGAGCAGATGACCTCTGGTCCATTCCAACCCCCTTCTGTGCCTCTGTGTGTCCCAGCACTGCTTTGAAATTATTTTTGGCATGGTTCTACCTTTCAACCAGCAGATCTCTGTATATAGAGTAGGCCTTCCTGATTTGGTCTTCTCTCTACTGTTTGCCATTTGAAATATCTTTTGCTTTTACATTGCTCTAGAAATCTCTGTTTAGAACAATTAAAATGTAGGAACATCATTGTGAGGTTCCAGCTCATGGGAGAGAACTCTGTCTCCTCTGGTTTTGTTTGTGCTGCTCCCCCACTGAATTTCATGTCCACAGACCCTGCAAATTCATGTTCAATCCCACAGGTTTGGGAATAGAACATGTTCTTTATGTCCTTTTAAAAGAAGAACATAACGGGGAAAACATATGCCATCCTCAGTTAACTTTGAAGAATAATCTGTTGCTTTTTGGAGAGGGCCAGTAACTCTTGCTCTGATGCAGCAAAGATGCATATTCCTACCTACCCTTAGAAGGACAAACAGGAAGATGAGCAGAGGCAGGGCCGCTGAAGGATATTTTAGTGCTTCCTTTATTATTTGCAAGCAAATTTTCTCCATTTCCAGCAGCTCACACTGCATTATCAACTAGCAAAGACTTAGGAAACCAGAGCTATGAGAGGTATAATTATAATAATGCCCTGGACTTTCATGCAGGACTGTGAAAACCCTTCAGGAAGGCAGCTGTGTCACTGGCAGGACCCAGAGGAGGAAAGTGGGGCACACACCTTCTGTGCCTCAATCTCCAGGGTCATGGAAACTCAGCCACAAATTGAAGAAACTTTGGGGCCTTTGGTTTCCAGTCCCCTCAGCTTCCTTGGTGCTGTAGCTGCATTTACAAACTGACACTGTGCAGATTATTCTGCTTGCTGAGTGTCTGTCCTAGCTCACAATGAATAGGAAATTATCTGTGGAGTTACAAACAGTGGCTACAATAACAAATGATAGCTAATTATGTTTAATAGATCTGATCATTTATTGCTACAGGATGTCAGTGATAAAATTAATTTCAAGAAAGCTGATCAACTTCATAATCTTACAAAACAAAACGTATTAGCTACCTACTAGCTTCCTGTCATGGCTTGTTATTAATTTTCTATTGTTATCCAAATGCAGGACACAGCATAACACACAAACCACTCTTTTCTAATTAGGAGAGGTCCTTGTGTTTCAAGTAGGTACAGGATTATTGTCTCACACTGCACAGAGTGAATTTCCAGGGTAAAAGGAAACACTGACATAATGAAAAAGGGAGAAAAGCAAGGAAAAAAAGCAAAGCTCCCGAATAAGTAAATAGAAACAAGAAGATACAAAGTGATATTTAGTATTCCATTGCCTTCCAAAGAACCTTTTGTGCTGCAAGTCCAGCGCTTAGATTTGCATTTTTATTTCAACCCTTTAAACTTTTTGGGTCAAAATTGTGCTTGGTTGAGGAGAACCTTACAGAGTCAGGCCAATAGAAACTCATCTTTTTAAAGTGAGAAATCATGTCTTACAATTCTGCAGCTTCTGCAGGTCTCTATCTATTAAGCAGTAGACATTTTTGATTAAATTCAGTGACATTAATCTAACAGAGTTTTTTCTCCTCTCTATTTTTTTTAACTAATGTCTGACAGCTTTTGTAACAAAGTTTTTCAGACAGGACTTCAAATTAGCTGTAATTTATAGCTGATATGAATAAGGAAGTATTTACACAAATTTGCCCAAAGAGCTGCCATTCCATGTTGAACATCTCTGCTTGTCCATAAACACCTGGAAGTGAATTTAAGGGAGACTTATGAGGGAGACAGGAGCTCATAGTGCAGGCTGGCCTGATTTGGCTTTAGTTACCTGATTAAATATCTTCTTACTCCAGAGTGTTTCAAGTGAAAAATGTATTGGTAACAAAATTTGGACAGTTTTCCCATTTATGGTGGAAATCCTATTAAAATTAATCAGCCTTTCAATTTGAAACTGGCTGATAAAAATTTAAATCATGAAAATGCCATTCTACGTTTAGAGTATGGTTCACTTAGCTTGTTAATGAAATCAAAAGGAACCCCTTTTTGTGACACTTGATCATTTGAAAGCTCATCGAGAACTTCTCTCAAAGACCTTCCAAATTCAGAACATTTCTATGGAAATAGTTATGTCTGAGCCAAATTTAATACCTTTGCTCTCAAACCTGTGCATTTGCCCAGAGAATAAAGTCCTGAATGGAGAGGAACGAGTTCTGCATCCCAAAGCTCCTCAGCACAGTGAGTGCCTGAGCTGAACTTACACACAGCCCAGCACAGGCACACCTGGGGTGCAGCTCCCACCTCAAACCTGTGCATTTGCCCAGGAAATAAAGGGGAGAGGAACCAGCTCTGCATCCCAGAGCTCCTCAGCACAGCGAGTGCCTGAACCTCACACACAGCCCAGCACAGGCACACCTGGGGTGCAGCTCCAACCCCACCTGCTGCAGCACACACAGAGCCTCAGTGCTGTTCCTCTCACAGCACATTTGCTGTGACTATCCCAGCACTCCTGGCCATCATTACAGGGACATTTCATGGCTTCATAACTCATGAGGAGCAAGCAGAGGTGACCAATACAAATCTCCCCAATCAAGTGCCAGTAATAACTTTGTGTTTCACTGTCAAACACTTGATTTCTGTTGCCAGTCCTCTATTTAGTCACATCTCTGTGACAGTTTCACCCCCTTTCCCATTTAAAGTGCATTCAGCACTGTGGAGACATTTCTATTCCTCTCCAAAAGTTCTCCATTTATTGATTAGGCAGCAGTAAATAACTTGAGACAGGCATGTGACCCAGGTGAATAGTGTGCTGAATGCTGTGAGTGCCTTCCAATGAAGGGATGAGCCAGAGGTTGTTCCTTGGGTTGGGTGGGCAGGTTTGCAGGTTGTTCCCTGTCTGGGACAGGCTGATGACAGTTTGGTTGCTGTGTGATGTTCTGGGCAGGAGCAGCTTTGCACACCTGGGGATGGTGCTCAGGAGGAGCTGTTTGCTCAGGTGAGCCCCATTCCCTCTGTGAGCAGAGGCAGAGAGAAGGCAACAGGAGCCCGTGGGAAAGCAGAGGGGCTGTGGGAGGCCAGGGCTGGGCCACGAGGGCACAGTGACCTGCAGGGCAGCTCCCCTGGCAGCCTGAGCATCTGCTCCCCACCTGCAGGGTGGAACCTGCCCCTGCTCCCCTCCCTTGGTGGCACTGTGGGGACACAGCACCAGCCAGACCAGCATTCGGGGAGCAGCAGCCTGTGGGGAGGGTCCCCAGGCCAAAGAGGGAGGTGTGAACATCAGCATCACGGGCCAACATCTGGGATTTTCAATCTGTGCATAAATCTGTACTGCTTTCTGTCATAAATCTGCAGTGACAAATTATTATTCACTGTCTGCAGGGTACCCTGGGATTCTTCAAAGTGATGCAAAGTACCATTTCTGGGAAGAATCACAGAGTGCATGGCTGGGAAAAAACACATCTGAGGAAACAGTTCATGTCCTAAAAATAAACCTCACAAACTACAAAATGTGCCATAACTTTGATGAGCATTCACTAAAACCATGTATTTGCCTCAGTTTCCCTCTGGAACACCTTACAAAAGGCTTTCAGCTGGCTCCAAAAAGGCAGGCACGTACCCGAGCGTGTTGTTCAGAAGGTTTGTTTATTTTAGGTTCAGTTGATTTGTTGCAGAAATATGCTAGACCCTTAATCCCAGTAGGAAACTGAAACTGTGAGAAAGACAAAGTCTGGCTGACCCCCTGCAAGAACAGGCAGCAAACCCTGCTGAGAAATAGCAGCAGCAAAAACAGAGGGAATTACCACAGAGTTTTGTCTTGGAGGATGACAACTGTTTAAAAAATGCAAGGGCTGAAGGAGTAATTCCTCCCCACCCTCCCAGTCTGCCTGAATTAAGTGTGTGACAAATGGGGAATTGAAACCTGCACAAGAAAAGCACCCAGTGTGGTTCTGTGCATGCAGCTCCTCTCTTTGAGCTGTTCCCACTCCCCCGGCTTCACTAGAGGCAAATTCTGCTGGCATGTGAATTACATGGATGTGTTTGTCTTATCTGAGCTTTAACTTGAAACATGGCTAAAGAATCGTTTTAAAATATGGGATTTTATTTTTCAGTTCACGTGGGATTTCGTTTCTACAGCTTGTCCTTGCCACACCTTGGCACGTGAGCTAAAAACAGCCTCAGAACGGCCAGGCCAGTCTAAGAAAACGTACTTTCCTTCCTAGCTTATCCTGTGCTCCAAACTATATCAGCAACAAGTTAGAAAGCAAAGGATCAAGATTTAGGAGAAAGGAATTTTTATCTGCATTCTCAGGATTTTTGGAAGAACCAGAACTTGGAGCTGGTAAGTGTTAAAATGAGTCAGAGGAGGAAAAAGACCTAAAAGAACAGATGCATGAATAAGACTACCAGTAGGCTTCTTGTAAGAGAAAGAGAGTGGTAAGCATTTTTCATCTTTATCTGTTGAGAAGGCAAAGAGCAAGACTGGTATGAAACCCACTCTGGAACAAGGGAAACCAACCAAAAAATTGAAATCCCCTTTCACTGGCATGGAACCCACAAGCAAAAGGGTGGAAAAAAATTGAATGTATATGATCAGCTGATGCACAAGAAAATCTGTGCCCAGATTGGTCCACAGGACCAATAGGTCATACAAAAACCTCTATTTCATCTGATTTTCAATACTCATAACCTTGCTTCCACTTTTTATCACAACCAATCTTGGTCTATCTGCAGCTGGGCTATGCTTTCAAAATTGAAACTGCAAACTTTCAAAAAAGGTAATTAAAAGCCCTCCAACTAAAATCAGGAAATGTAGACAGTGAAAAATCTTTATGGTGCTAGAATCATCATTCAAAGCCAGTCCTTAAAGTAGCAGGAATAGCATTAAATGTAAATCTATATATCTTTTTAACCTTTATACAGACAGCAGGAGCACTGCAGGCTGCATTTGCATTTCATAGCAGGAAACAAAACCATCCCACAAAGATTTGATAAATCATCAGAGGAACAACCAAGTGCCCTCACACATGCACATGTTTTTCTAAAATCACAGAGAACGAAGATAAGAGACACACAACCCAATCTCCATCTCAAAGGTTCATTAACTGTACCCAAGCCTGACTTCCTCAAGAGCAGTATAACTGAAATTTGAAATATGGATTTGTTTCATACATTTCTTCTCTCTTTTTTTTTTTAATATTTTTGGACAATTGACTGACCTAGTTTTCAAATCATATGAATTTTTAAGACAATGCTTGCTATAGAGGTACAGTAGTGATGCAGATTTACTTCCATTGATATTTGGATTTTGGGGAGGAAGAAAAGTCTGTCATTCCTGCAAAGCATGTTGTGTAAGATGGTTGCTCATTCTGGTTCAACTTGGTTGACTTCTGTGAAGGTATAGCACATACAGGTTTGGACAAGTCAGGTTTTTAAACTGAAACTAAATGAAAAATTTATATAGAAACCTTATTTTGACAGAAGAACCAATTTCTACAAGAGCCACATACACCAAAAAATTCCCATATGAAAATTTAAATTCTAATTTTAAAAGAATATTTTCTTTCCTATAGAAAACCAAAATATAACATTTCTTTCTTTCTTATTTTCTTTCTTATTATTATTTTACTTTGTTTGCCCAAGATTACTGGGGGGAAATGGGTTTGAAAACCAAGCCAGATTGTTTTGAATCAAGTGACTTGGCATGAAACTGCATTTCTTACCAACGTATTTCCCTTGCCAATCATAGCTGCAGCCCCCATTTCCTTTGGGCCAGCCTTCCTCAGAGAGCACACATTCCACACAGCACTAAATGGGTTCCCCTGGCACATGGCTGGCCTGCAGGATAATTAATTCTGCATTTGCAGAACACAGCAATGCTGCACTGCCCCTCCATATGGACACCCTAATTGCACCGAGCCTTCCTCCCATGGGGGAGCTGGGTGTGCAGCTACAGGCTCTGGCCAGGAGGAAGGTGAGGATGAGGATGAGCAGTGGCTATACTGTGAGTGATAGCAAACCCACATTTATAAAGGTCTGTGTGCATCTCCTGCATGCCTCCCCCAAAGCCTGGAGCCTTCCCTTCTCTCCAGAAACCATCCCAGCACCTCCAGCCCTCCTGGAAGCTCTGTGCCCGTGCCACAAGGACCTTCCTGCTCTCCCAGCCACAGGAGAGTTCCCCTTCTGTCCCTGGGCATGAATAATGTCCATGGCCACCTCCAGGTGCTTTTCCCTGTCACCTAGGAGGACTCTGGGTGTTGGATCAAGTTTGGGCTCCCTTGGCCTGCCCTATGTGCTGCCCTTTGTGTCCCTGGCTCTGCCATGCCATTCACCACCTGAAAAGAGAAGTGGTCACTGGGTCTGGCAGGCAGTGCTGGGTTCTTTACTGCTGATTTCCCTCTCTCAGGGTCCTTCAGACTTCCAACAGACCAGGCTGGCAGCAGGAAACGTGTTCACACCTTACTGAAGGACGTGGGGGCGGTGGCAGACAGGCAGCTCCACAGATCCCTGCGTGGGACAATGAGAGAAGCCCCATTTCCTCAGAAAATGACTCCAAAAGTTCCCCAGATTTTGCTCATAATATGTGAGTTTCTTTGTACATGCCTGGGACTTTCTGAAGTTTGTGATCGTGCTCATGGTATTTTTGTGTTCAGCCAGGAATTGATGCATACCTTCAGTGCAAGGAAAATGACCAAATTCCACAACAAAACATATTTACAGTGCCTGGCCATCCTACACATGCAGTTAGAGCCGAACAAGTATGAATTTGTTAGGTGCTTCCAATAGAAAATGAGATCTCTGTTGGATTTATATATCCATAAATGTCTTATGTAAGAGATACTGTGAGTTTATGAATAGAGTTATGAATAGAGCAAACCAACATTTCCAAACTTTGGGACAGCAGCCTGTTATTACAAAAAAAGAAAAAAAATTGCCAAAAAAACCCCCAACCGAAAAAACAAAAAACCAAAAATACCCAACAAACAACCAACCAAAAACCCCACAATCAAACAACAAAAACAACAACCCAAGAAAAAGAAAACCCAAAACTGCAGGCAAATTCCTTAGCACCATTTTTCTCAGCTTCAGACCAGTGAAAGTGTGAAGCACAGCACTGGGGAGACTTGATCAGATGGAGTCATTTGATGCAGCAAAAACTTGCTATCAAATCTGAATTTTTTTTTCCTGTAAGTAGATCCTTGTAGTTGAAATAGATTGCAATGTTATGTTGTTTTATTGGAATAATCTACATAGTGAATATTGCAGTTAGAAATTAGGCTTTGAAGCAAGAGATTGTCAGATAAACTAAAACGCCTTTCCCCTCTCCCATTACAAAATTTGGGTTTTCAGTTTTCCAGCCTGAGGAGAAAGAAAAAAACCGAGAGTCTCCAGGAATTAATTTCTAATGCAGTTGAAGAAATTTCGGTTCATGATTCATTCATAGAGAAAGAAACAGTGAAAACCTTTTTCCACATCAAGCCGCAGCTCCATTCATATTTATCAGGCAGCTCCTAATCCCTTTAATCCAGCCCGAGTGGCTGCGAGAGGGAGAGGTGCGGTGTGAAATGTGCCAGCCACCGGAGCAGCAGGAGGAGTCTGCTCCTCACAGCCACCCTCCCCTGCGGCAGGGGCTCCGAGGCACTGCCTGGCTGTCTGTCTGTCTGTCTGTCTGTCTGTCTGTCTGTCTGTGTGCGCCTCAGCACCGGCTCCCCATGGCACTGCCAGGAGCTTCCTGCCCCAGCTCCCAGGGCTGGCAGGTGTGGGGCAGCCGGAGGGGATGCTTGGAAGTGGGAAACCTTTGCTTTCATTATATATATATATATATAAAATGTGTATTTTTATATATATCACAATTATGTACATCGTAATGTTAAATATTTACACATAATATATATGATAAAAAATATTATTATATGTAACATATAAATATAAAATATAGAAATGAATTATAAAGATATAAAATAAATATATTCTATTATAACAGACTAATTATATTATAATATGTACAATAATATATGGATAAACATAAAAATAAATTATAAATAAAATTAATATTATATAATATATTATGATATACTAGATCTAATATGTACAGTAATATATAAGTATAAATATATAAATAAATGATAAATAAAAATTATATATACATATATATAGATATAGATATATATAGATATAAAAAATGTATTATTTTAACTCAGTGCTGTTACTTCCCTTAGATTTGGACTTTAGAGGTCCAGTGGAGTGGCTTTGTCCCTGTGCCTGACCCTGTACATAGTTATAATTATGTATAGTATAATATTATGTATTATTTGTATATATTATATACAAATAAAACTATTATATGCATTATATAAAATATTTATTTATTTATTTATTCTACATTATTTTAACTCAGTGTTGCTACTTCCCTTAGATTTGGACTTTAGAGCTCTAGTGGAGTGGTTTGTTCCTGTGCCTGACCCATGACTTTTCATAATTGCAATTATGTATATTATAATAATATATATTATTTTAATATATGATATAAAAATAAAATTATTATATACATTTATATATATATATATATACACACACATAATTTTAACTCAGTGCTGCTACTTCCCTTGGCTTTGGACTTTGGAGGTGCAGTGGAGTGACTTTGTCCCTGTGCCTGACCCATGACTTTACATAATTATAATTATGTATATTATAATATTATATGTAATTTTTTTTACATTATATATAGGGGAGGGGAGAGCAGGGGCTGGTAGGGAAATGTGCCTTTCTTCTCCCACCTGGTGACAATCCCCCTGAAGTGTGGAGAAGGAAAATGAAAACTGGGGCTTCATTTCACGTGGCTGTGCAACACCTGATGCTGGTTTGGCAGGATTGTGTCTAAACTCCACGCAAATTTGCCTTCAGCTTTTCTGTGGCCTCACACAGCCAGCTCTTCCCTCCTCCTTTTAATGCTCTGCTGCTTGTATTTTACCAAATTACACAGACCAAGGGTTAGTTTATGCACACTGACTGTCGGCTGGTTCCAGTGCACAGGTACCTTTCCTTTTGCAGGTCAGAACTAATTCAGGGCTGCTTGGAGATGTTCCCCTGGTAGCATTTATTGGCTGCTTTTGTGCCTCTGCCATTGCTGGAGGGCAAACCCTGACGCAGCACAGACAGACTGAACCCTGCCTTGCCTCAATTAGCCCAGCACAATCCCTCATGGAACACCTCTCATCTTCAAGGTGCTGCGTTCACAACAAAGGGAGAGGAGGTATCTTTGCTTGCCAGATAAAAGAAACTAATTAGATTAAGGATTTTTTTTTTTAGTTCTCTAAAAAACAAGAAGTGGGTGTTAGTTCCATGTCATGCTACAAAGCATCAACACGGTGACCTCATTTAATTATTCCCCTCTTTCACAAAGCTCCTAAATCCACAAGACTTCTTGTATTTCACAGGGACATTGTAATACTCCAAAGACAAAAGATGGTATTTAAAAAGAAAATAACTAATTAGATGTCAAAGCTTTCTTTAAAAGATGATCAGCAGAAAATTAGTAGATGCTTTTTCTCAGATGCAGACAGGAAGTGTGTCCTGTTAACTCTGTGCTTCCAATCCATATATCCACTTGGAATATAAGAATTTCATCCATGAGCTGGGTTACATTAAGGAGGGGTTGAATTCTGACTGAGGGATGTGTGTTTGTATGGTTTGCCATACCTGTTTTTTCATGTGTGGTAACTTTTCTGCATGAGCAGCTTTCCCAGAATGAATGCAGAAATGAAATTTGGGTACCACAATATCAATTACTCTGTATGCCTGCTACCTCTGCTCCTGCTTCCGTAATGCTGCTGAAGTTTTTGTTCATGAAGCACAAATTTCTGCAGTTTTCATTGCAGTTCTGAAGCAAAGGCAGAGACAACTGGAAAATCAGGTGGTACCAGCCAGCACCTTTCCAAGCAAACACAGTGTGTGTTTCAAAAACTTAAACCAACAAGCCAATATAACATTTTAAGACATAAAATAATGGAATCAATTTCCTCCACATTCAAGGTGTAGTTATGGCAGAAACTTTCACGCTGGTGAAATACCACCTATGTTGCCAACAATTCTGCAGCACAGTCACAAGAAAAGTCTTTTGTGTATTATTACATCAAAAGAGCAAAAAACCAGCTCTCTGTTTTAGGAGACCCTGCTAGGAGGGCACCAAGAAAAGCTCCAAGTGGAGGAAGCAACACATAATGTGAATAGTATCTTTTCCAGGAAAAAAAACCGACCAAAACCAAGTGCTTGAGACTCAGGACTTGTGAAGTGCTGGTAATACACTACATGCAGATACAAAAGTGCAAAATGCTACGAGAGAGGAGATGATGACAGATCTCTGCTCTTGTCAGCAGAGAGACAGTGACTGTAGCAAGTCATTATCACCCAAGTTGTTACTGTGAAGTGTAAATAAAACAAAAATAGCAATGCAGAAGATTGTAAGATTGTTGATCCAGATTCTGGGTGTTTGGAAATCAGCAACATGAGATTCAAGCGAGAAGCACCTTCATCATAAACTGGAAGCAGAGTTTAGAAGGATGCTATGTTTTACCACGAAAAGAAAAATCATCCTGCATCCAGACAGCTTGTGTTAAACCTGACACAGATAATCTAGCACTAAAGACAGTCTAAAGCAGCCAATTCAAAAGAAAAATACCTTCAAGTGGTTCTGAGTAGAACAGCTTTACAGATGAGAGATGACATCAAAGTAGAAACTGTGAAAGAGTTGTTGTCTTCTTGATGCTGAGAATTCAATCACGGTTTACTAATTATACCTATTTCAGTCACAATCTTTCCTGCACAGCATTAGCAGAAGAAAGGCTTAAGCCCATCAGCCATAATACTTCATTCACTTGAAGTTCTGCTGCCAAGATTTAGTTGATGCAGCTACCTGCTGAAAGGAATCCATCCAGCAGAGCACATTCCCCTGCTATTTATTTTTCAGTCTTTAAGAGGCAATGTGGAGCTTATTTGACTTGGAGATGGCAAATTTCAAAGTAAAGAAGCAGATCCAGCCCTGTTTGTTCCCAGGCTGGATCAGGCTCAGGGAAGGAAGGGCTGGTGCCTTGTGTGCCAGGTGAGCTGCCTTGTAGTGGTGCGCTGAGGGGACACTGCCCTGCTCCTCCTCCTCCTCCTCCTCCTCCTCCTCCTCCTCCTCTCAAGGCAGCAGCAGGAAAATCCTCTGGGAGTGCTTGGAAGGGCGGCAGGGAGCAACAGGAGAGTCAGGAGTGTCAGCTGGAGGACACAGGATTGCAGTTCTTGGAGAGCCCGCTTTGGATGCTCCCTCGTTCACACACTGAAACAACCTTTGAATACTTCAGCACCACCCTGAAGTGCTGGCTGTGCACATGGGATTGTTCCTCTGCTTGTGTACAAATGAGTCTTCTGGCTATTTGCTATTTGTTTATCCATCTCTACCCTGAATGTGGAGAGGTCTTGGTGCAGACTGGTTCCCTAAAACCACCTGGGGGGAAAAAATCCCCAGTATATTAAATCCTAGAGGAGACAAAAATAAAGATACCCAGATTCAAAGGTGTGAAGGGATGTGCCATCAAATCAGGGCAGCCTGGAAGTACCACAGTGGGGAAACTGAATAAAACTGGCTCATTTCAATTGAAACCAAGCACACTTTGAGGCACCCAGTATTCACTGAGCTGAGCAGACAGTGCAGGGTACCTGCAGTTCTTGAGGAGAGCTGGACACACCAGGGAGTGCTAATTGGCCAGGTTTGTCTGTCTGTCTGTCTGTCAGCTGCCTTGCAGGGCAGTGCAGCCTATTGATAGCTGCTGATAGCACTTACTGGAGCACTGATTTCCACCAGAGACTGCATTAATTATGACTTGTCTTCATAGAAACGTTCTGAGCACATGCCCAAGCACAAACTGTGAATATTTCAGGTATCAGTGCTCAGACAGGTAATACTGAGACCACAGGAGAGGCACAAACCCTCTGAACAGACAGGAGCTCGCCCTGAAAGTTGCTCACAGCAGAGAGCTGGGGATGGGAGAGGCACTGGCTTGCCCATGTAGGTCCTGCTCCTGAGAGCTGGCTATTTGAAAAAACTATGAAAAAACTATGAAAAAACAAGCATGGAAACTTTAGGTACAGAGAAAAAAAAATAAAAATAAAACTCGGACCCTGCTGCAAGGATTCTCAGGCCATCTGTCTGCATTTCTGTGGGATGAATGGTCAATAAGAGACTTGCAGAGTGTGTCCTGTAATTAGCCTGCCCTGGCAGTGGGGAAAGCTGCAGAAAGGATGCACTTTTCATTGTGTCCTAGGAGATACCACAAAAGGAATTCTGAGAGGAACAGCACAAGAATTAGTGTTGAGGATGTAAAGCTGGGCACAAAATTCAACAGGAGGAAATATCTGGGTAGGGGGCATCACTGGCCAAGCCCCACGGAATTCTTTGCTAAGAAATGTTGGAAAAGCAGAAATAAGCTGTGCAGCAAATGTTCTCCATTTCCCATGAGACCTGTACAGCTTTCAGCTGGTGAGGACAAATAAGACAAAATCAATTCCAAATTTCTGCACTGCATCACTGCCACAGAGAGCTTCACCTTGTCCTGTGTGTGCAGACTGGGCCATGGATGCAAATGGGCTCCACTTCAACTAGCAAGGCATGGAGCAGCACTGAGACAAGGATGCAAAAGCTGTGCACAGTCTGGTGCCTTCTCCATGCCTCTGGTGCTCTCAGAAAGCAGAGGGAAAGCTGAGAGCCTTGAGATGAGATGTGAGCAGAGTTAGTAACAAACATTATAATATATATATATATACTATCATACAATATTAAAGAGATATTATAAGATATTAAAGAAAAACTCATGGCTGTTTGAGATAGCCAGGACACAGCTTTGAGTGATTGGTTAATTAATATAAACAACCTTCACTAGAATCTAAGTATTAAATTCTTTCAGGAAAATAATCTTTTAAACGCATTCTACATGTGTAGAAATAGCAGGAGCAGTAGGAAGACACAAGAATTGGTTTTTCTTCTTCTCTCTGTGCTTTTCTAGGAAAAAAACCTGGGAGAGAGAATTATGTCTCTGTTTAGAGAATGTGAATGCTACACCAAGTGTACCCCTTCCAGAATATCTTGTGTTCTTAGCCAAGGGTAAAAAGACTCTTCATTACTTTTTACTTCTATTTTTCTTTAAAATATTTCTGAAGAATAAGTACACACAAAATGAATTATAAATACATGTATAATTGCTGGATAGCCATTAAGAATAAAAGCACAACTAGTAAACTACCAGTCACAGAGGAGTTAAATAAAAGTAAATGGGTCTAGACCCCTTCCAAAAGGATTATTAGAATTTACATGGCAAAGCAGCATGGCAAGCACAGTCCCCTGCCTTGTTCATGGACCTATTTAGCAGAGGTTTCTTAAAGACATTTGCATACAGAGTGTAATTAGGAGACAATGATGTTTCTAGTTCAGGAAAAAGTTACGTTGTGTTTGTTTAAATTCTTTTTTAATTTGAAAATCATCTGTATTTGAGGATGCTGCCACAGCTCCTACTGGCAACACTTTTGAGGGTTGAGTTTGAGCCCTGGTGTTGGGTATTCCTGGATATATCCCCCAAGAGCTGGCACAGCCACTGCTGTCAGCAAGGGATGGGGCTTTTCCCTTCCTGTTCTCTCCTGTCCTCTCCTTTTCTCAGATCTTGCCCCAAGGAAAACTTCTCCAATTCATTGGCAATGCCACCAGCTGCAATGTTGAAAGTGTCTGAGGAAGGAGCACAGGAAAGGAACGCTCTAAATTCATTCCTAACCTGCAGTAACATTGCTATGAATTAATTTTTAAACCTCTGGAAACTTGTCTCACAAGTAATAATGGAAATGCTGTGAAAACCAATTTTCTCACTGGGGGTGGTCTACAGGCCAAATGATTCTAAAGGTGGGATAATACTAGTATAACCAGTCAGATACCGAAACCAGTATTTTAAAGTCATATTTAACCTATCTCAAGACTTAAGTTTCTGCTAGATAACCCTGTGAAATGCAGCAAAGTGTGTCTAAGTGGAATTTCTTCAAATTTTACTGTGCCTGAAACCAAAGGAATTGGAAATTTTGGGTGTTTGTTTTGCATTTCATTCAAAGTAAACTGTTTCACAGCCTAATGTACATCAATGAAAATGGTGTGGCAAAGAAAAGCAGCTATTGAGTGCTCCTCTCCTCTAATTGCTTTCTCCAGCAGGTGGTGAGATTATTGTCTGCTGTAACATTATCTACTGCAAACTACAAATAGCACAGCTGTAACTTAATATGACATCAACATTTAACACTCTCTCCTGATGTTTTGGCTTCTTTTTTTTTTAAATAATAGTGTGAGATGGGGACAATAGATTTATGAGAGTAAAATTGACTTTAACAGCTACATAAGTGAGATATTTTATTTTACTGCATGCATGATATGTATGCACCACATTATCCTACACAGCAGTTTTACAGGAGTATATTGTACCCTTTCACTGCAGGACCAAGGACTGAATGGCAGGGCTGTGCTCTCAAATTAGGGTGCCTTGATGTGATTTCTAAATATTCCAATAGAGTGACTTCCCTTTAGAAGCCTTGAAGTCACCGGGATGATCTCTGTGTCCACAGTCACACAAAGACCCAAACCCCAAGAACTGAACATGCCTGCACTGAAATCCCTGTTACTCCTTGTGCTTTGAAAATGGGACATGAGCTTTTTGTTAAAGTGATCATTACTCATTAGAACAGTACAGGTTTTAAAGTGATTCAGAGCTCAGCATTTCAGCCCTGGGTATGGTGCAAGGAACCATCAAACAGCAGGGACAAGAAAAATAGATAAAAGTGTGTGTAGGCAGATTAAATATCTGAGAAAAATAAAAAAAAAATCAAGTTCATGAAGGGCTTATTCCAGCTTTGGTCCCCCAGATTAGTTACCCAGCTCTCACTGTGAGTGATGCAGCTTGTTACTGAGTCACAGTATTTGAATTGCAGTGACAAAGCTGTCCAAAGCTATCAGAACCCTAAAAAATCTTGATGAGAACTCAGCAACTTAAACATGCAGACAGGCAAATTTCTGTCCTCATTGTTTAGGAAGGGCACAGCTCTGAAATTCTCCATGAGACGCCAATGGAAAGTTGTAATAATTGCATCAAAATGATTCATTACATTAGCTACCGCTGCAAGCTTCATCCAAAGCCATCAGAAAGATGCAGAGTCAAACATCAAGAAGCTGGGAAATGCCAGAATTAAGGCTGTGTGTGTAACTTCAGTTTAGCCCTCAAAATGAATATACCCTACAGTGCAGTCTGCAATTATGTGATTGTTATTTATCATGTGTATTGTTATTATTAACATTATTTTCTGTAGGTTCATTGCCTTGGTTAGTTCACAGCAAGAATTAAGAACAAGAACAGCCAAAAGGAACAGGATTTGAGGATTTTTCAGAACTTGGACCTGCTGCAGTTGAACTCAGTGACAAAAGTTTTCTGTATCACCACAGAAAGGTTCTTAAACAGGACTGTTATTTTTGCTATGCAAGCATGGCTGGCAATAATTGGCAATAAAATGATGACATTGAAGGGGGAGCCCTTGTCCTTCCTGCTCTTGCTGCTTTCCTGCCCCTCTCTGGAGTTATGTGCCTCCTTAATTAAGGCAAGCCACTGAAACAACTGTTTTAAAAGAGGAGGCATAAACTTTCTACTCTGTGAAAACAACAGTCAGGACAATAATTACCATTTCCCCACTGCCGCTTTCAGCTACCCCAATAAAACAATATCAGGACACTGATACAACAATAAATATTTGTGAAAACAATAATCAGGACACTAATTACCATTTCCCCAGTGCTGCTTTCAGCTGCCCCAGATTCCAGAAAGGCAAATATCAGTGCCATGCTGCAAGAAATTTCCCAATAATTGTGGAAATCCATACAGTGCTCCAGGGCAGGTGGGATGTGAGATCTGGGCACTGAGTCTTGCAAAGGGTGAATCTTGGCTAAAAAAAGCCATGTGGCATTTTTGCAAGCAGATAATGCTGTGAGCAGATAGAGGTGAAGTTCTGAGCATAATCTGCTTGGATTATGAAGATTAAATGGCATTTGACATACTTGTGCATATTGCACTGGCACATAAGGTCAGGACATGCAGGACAGAGAGCATTGTCCTTTTCTGCTCACAGAACTGTCCAGAGGCAGATTTTTTATAGGAGTTATGAGTCAGTAGCCTGGAGAGAAACAAGAGGAAAAACAATGGGAAATCTTGCAGAACTAATGGAAAACTTGAGGATATCAGTCAATCAAAACATTTTTAGGAAGGGTGTCCCTGTTTCCCCACGGACACTGCAACACCTGCAGGCTCCCTGGCTGCTCCCTGTCCCAGCCCAGGTCCTGTTAGGAGGGAGGATGGACACAGGAAAAGCAGGGACAAAACCTCCCAAGTGGAGGCTGTAACTTGGATTTGCCATCACAGAGCAAGCAGCAGCAGCAGCAATGTGGGCACACAGCTGTCCAGGGAGCACAAAAACCCCACAGGTTTTCACAGCTCCCCGTTCCCCCAGAGCACTCTGCAAGCCCAGCTCTGGTGAGAGGTCAGGCTGCTTCTTACAAGTGTAACAAACTAATTTGGAGCGTCCATTTTTGGAAGATTGGCCTTTGTTTCTCCGCCAGTTTTTTTTCCGTGCCCATCTTTAACAGCAAAATATGTTTAGCAGCAAGGAAAAAGAAATAATTCTTAGCATTGGATGGGGATTTTTCCAGGATCATTCCAGTGACAGCTGTGTATAGTCCTGAAGAGTATGAGGGCATGATTGAGTGATCCAAACAAACTTTTGGGCTGAGACCAGCTGTTCTGAACACTTTCTTGCTCTTTTTAGGAATAAAAAGAATCAATGTGTATCTTACACTCAGGCTGAGACTTGGGCTGCTTTTGTTTGCTTTTCATCATGTCCATGCTTATTCTCATTGTTACTGTATTGCTTTCAGCTCCAATAAACAGAGTCTTTTTTTTTGACAAAAAGCCCAATGCCTCTGGTATCCTTTGCAAGCCCAAATTCTTTGTGACTTGGCATAGCTCAAAGAGCTGCAGTCTGCACTGCTGACCTCACTGAGCTCTGCTGGTTTTCTGCTTGCTGCTTGCATTTCTCAGTGGTGGGCAAGTGACAGTAATATATCTATATAATATATCCATAACTTGAGCTACTGTGCAGCTTTTTCATTCTGCTCTGATAGCTCAGCCACCAATGGTGAGTGGCAGAAACCAAACAGAGCTAGCAGAGAAAAAGAAAAAAAATTAAAAAAAAAAAAGGAGGCATGGCATAAAGTAATAAGAAATGAAAAATATGCAATTCAGGAAAGAATAATAAAAGCAAATCCTAAAATAAATGGCAGGGATTGATTTTGCAGTGCTGGCTCACAGCCAGGTAACTGTCTGAAAAGTAAAACAAGTGAAGCAGATACACCTAAGGTAAAAATAATGTGCATACAATTTTGAGGAAAAGATGAACTAGAAGAAAAGAAAAAGACCCATCAAGAATGACAGAATGGTGGGACTTTAACCTCCTCAGTGCCACGCTGTTTAGATTCTATTTCTTGTGCTCCTTTTGATGAGAATTTCAATCTTAATTCCTTCTGTCCTACATATTTTATATGTAGGACTTTAGGATTTTACATTTCCACAACTGTTCTCCTTGAAATTTTTTAACCAGCATTCAAAATTAAATGGTCCTCATGTTTGTCTTTTTTTTTTTAAGCAAAAGTCAATCCTAACATGATAGCCAAATCTAAAGCAACTTTTCTAAGGCTGGAAGAATTCCACAGAAGATGTGAATGTTACTGCTGTTAATTAAGGTATTCTTCAGTCATAAATGTATCCTTTCCACACAGGTCAATGAAAACAGGCATCATTCTTCTACACAGGATTTAGTTCCCATTTTCTGGGTGCTGACTGGCCCAGCACAAAGTCAAAACCACCTGTGCCTTTAATTTTAACCCATAGGAACAATTACCAGCTTCGTGCCAAAGGTTGCAAGCCAAAAGTTTAAATAAAATGATAATAAATTTTAAAAAGTTTAAATAAAGTAACAGTAAATTTATCACCAAGTAAAAATGTAAAATTTTAGAGTTTTTAAAATGGAAGTTCAAAAAAGAAAATAGAAAAATCTAAGCATGTTCTTTCTTCTTCTGCTGTGATAGTAACACTTTTAAATTAGTTTAAAGTAGAGACAAACTGTCTAACATAAGTAATAAGTATTAGAAAATTGTTGTAAATAATGTACATGTCATTTTTAGTGTGAAAAGATAACACCACCCCAAAGCAGTCAATGTACCATAAACCCATGTGCTAACCAAATCTCAGCAAGTAAAAGAAAAACAATTAAATTAAATTTTAAATTAAATTAAGTATTAAATAAATGCAAATAACCTTGGAAAAAAACCCAAAAATTCTGTCTTCTTCTTCAGTCTAAAAGCTGAAAAAAAGAGACTTTCTAACACCTCAAAGTCATCTCAACACCAAAAGTCCATCACACTCCCAGAAGGACCCAGGTAAAAGAGGGCTGAGCAGGGGAGCTGAGTCTGAGGGCAGAGATGTGAGATCTGTGACCTACAGACCATAGGAGTGTAATCAATCCTTGGGAAAGCACACCTTGTGGCTTCAGTAATGAATCCTGCACCATTTGCCATCCTCTGTCCTGATCTCAGGATTGCCCCCCTGCAGCCTTGTTTCCTCACAATGTGAGTGACATTTCTGAGGCTGCCATGGCTCCTGAAATATGTCAGGACATTATTGTTGTAATAACTCATCTCAATATTCTTCCTGTGTGGTCCCCTGGGATGTAGGAAACACTGCCTAGAAATCCTCATTTATTGTCTCCAAAGCAGCAGGGCAAGGCTGCAGCTCAGATATGTGGAGTGCCCATCTTTGCTTTCAGTGTCCCCTGGAATTGCCTCAGCAGAGGGGCAGAGTGAAACATTAAAGAAATAAAAATGGCCTTGTTTAACTCAGATATGTGGAGTGCCCATCTTTGCTTTCAGTGTCCCCTGGAATTGCCTCAGCAGAGGGGCAGAGTGAAACATT
>JAWWEY010000055.1:70972206-71002851 GCA_035582745.1 Loriotus luctuosus | reverse complement strand
GCAGATAACCATTGGTTACATTTTGTTCCTGAGGCCTCTCAGCTTCTCAGGAGGAAAAATCCTAAGGAAAGGGTTTTTCATAAACTGTGTCTGCTATGTGCTATGTGCTAAGCAGCACAAAACCACAACAACCTCTGTGGAGGCACCAGTGCCACCAGGAAGCTGCTGGTATTTCCCCTCCATGGCACAGCAGTGACCAAAGGAGGCATTTTTGGGTAGACAATCCAGCCCAATGGCCTCTGAGTGGTGCAGTTCAGTTTTAGGCCTCCCTTATCAGTGCCTGGGGCTGGGTTTGCTCAGGGACTTTGCTCAGGGATTTCCAGGGGAGCAGGAGCAGCGTGCCATTTCCCACAGCCAGTAATTGATTTAGCAGCAGTTTAAAGCAGCGCTGAGCATTGCCAGGGATGCTCCTCTGTGGCATTAAATCAAGTTCCTGGAGATGGATGACGTGCTAACACCTCCCATCTCGGAGTCCCCAGGGCTGTTTATTGCTCAGCAATTTATGGGAGCCTGGCTGGAGCATCTCAGGCCCCTCTGGGGTATGGGGAGAGGCAGAGACAAACAGCTCACAAACCCCTCTGAACAATTCATTGCACTGCTCTGTGCAGAGCCCAGCACAGCGTGCAGATATCCCCGTTATGGATGCTGCCTTATTGAACAATAATCACTGTAATGTTTCAGATATTTAAATCATATTTATAATCACACATTTTAACTCAGCATCCCCCATAAAGTTCTCAAGGCGTTTTACAGGACGCATAAAGCACGGGAAAACACAAAATTTAAAAATGCAGATGCACCTACCACAGGTGCTGGAGGTAGGCTAATGAGGCAGATATACAAAAGTCTAAGCTGACAGTTTAACAGTTTAAGCAGTGTATATAATAATTCAAACACGTTTTAAGGTATCCTTAGTTATAAACCTGTTCTTTAACTAAATATTTGGGCTAGGCTGTGTAAGTGCTTATTTTCAGTTTACAATTATGATGAGAAACAGCAACATTTTCTGGTTCCTTATTTAGAATCTTGTGCTTAAAAGCCTTCATGGACCCCAAGCTGAAGGATGAATTGCCAGGGGAGGTTGGCAGTGCCTGCTGAGCAGGGCTGTGTGTCACAGCACCTCTCCAAAGAGGGCTGGCACCTCTGCCTGGCTGCAGATCCACGGGACCTGGAGCCACATCCTCTCTGCTGCTGTGTGTGCACATAAATTAATTAATTAATTAATGACAGCATTCCATATTCATGGCCATTGGTGCTCTCCAGCCAAGACTCAATTGATTTTACTCTAAAACAGCCCCTGGGGTGTTCCTGAGCTGGTGAGCAGCACAGCTGTGACATGGGCAGTGAAATGAGGATCCTTTAGCACTTTGCATCTGATGTGTGCCTGGTTTGCCCAATGGTATCTTAATTCTGATTATATGAGTGCTGCTCTTCCTACCAGAGCAGGCAACAGCAGGCTGATTCCGTCCCTCTGATTTACATTCCTTTTGGTAGAACACAGCATCTGAAAATCGAGTTAAGTTACTGAACTGGCATGGAAGTTTTTTCTGAGGGAAAAGCATGTTTAATTCTGTGCCTGCTACTGTAGAAAATTCTGGAGGTACTTGCAACTTTCTAGGCTTTTTTTTTAATTTTAACATATTTCACTATGTCCAGAAATAATTTTTAATATGTTGTAATGTGTAAAAAGTGTGGGAGGGTTGGGATCTTTTTCTTGATGGCACTATGTGCATGTGTCTATATTCTCATGGCATATTTGTGGCTTGCATTCAAACTATAGATCAATTCTCATTTCTCTGCCTCAAGACATTTCCCTCTTGTTTGAAGTTAGAACTTAAAAATTGGGATAAAGTGTCAGGGAACTTTAAATGAAAATATATGGTATTTTGATGTTTGAGGATCTCAAAAACAGTGCTTCAGAGTTTGATGGGATATAATTAGGGAAACAAACAAAAAAACCCAAACAGAAGCCAAAAACCTTCTGGAAGAAATAGAACAGAGAGAGTTCCTGTGGTGGGAAAAGAACTGGCTAATCACAGTGTCTGTGGATAGGAGCAGGTTTGGAGGATTCGTGATTCTTCGTGATTTTTTTTCTTTTTTTTTAAGACCATAATTCTATTTTTGCAAACCACTCATGTGCTGGGGGATGACTAAGGGAACTCAGCAAGCTCTGGGCCATCTGCTTTGGCCAGTGCAGGTGAGGAGAGCTGGCCAGTCTCACCGGAAAACCAAGGACGCAAAGGGTGTGTTAGTCAGAAGGGGTTTTTATTATTATTCTTATTATAATATTAATTAATATTATATTCTTATATTATTCATTCTTATTCTTAATATAATATTCTTATAATTCTTTATTATTTTTATGATTTTATTTTTATGGCTCAGAGCAAAGGATAAACCCACCTCAAACAAGAAGATGTCTTTACCAAGCACAAAGAGAGCACAGGCAAACAAGTCAGCAAATGTTGCAAGTAGAAAAAAAGTCTCAGAATTTTCCACTGCAAGAAAACTGAAAAACAACTTCCAGCTTAAACAGTAATGTACTGACTTTTAGTGATTGGAGATCAGTAACATGAATATGGTAATTACAGTAGTTATGATAGGCTATAGATAAAAGTTAAGGTATAGATTGGTTCTGCTGTATTAAGATGCTCAGCAAAGAAAATAATGCATTGTAACCAAAATGCAATATAATATAATACAATACAATATAATATAATATATACAATTATATATAAAATTATATTCTATTATATATTATTATACAACATATATAATATACAATTATATATAATACAATGCATTATATATAATATAATATAATGCACTGTAACCAAAACCAAAGGGCTCCAGGCCTGCCTGCAGCTGGAGCTGACAGCTGTAGGCACAGCTCTGTCACTCATGATCCTGGCCTGCTGTAACACCTTGGATGGAATAAACTGCATTTTGGATACAATAAACTGCATTTTGGAGAACCCCTGGAGTCCTGCATCCCTCGTTTATGTTCTTACATGGCCCAGCCAAACCCACTGCTCCTTGGAGGCAAACCTGCACTGAGCTTTCTCTCCTGCTTCTCTCCACGGTTTTGTTGTCTCTTTTCTTGCCCAATTTTCACCCAAACCAAGTGAGGCTGGTTGTGCCTTGGGCACACAACAGGTTACAGAGCAGTCAGAGGGTGCCAGCCCTACCTAGTGGAACCACAGAGAGAGGGCAGCACTAACAGCTCCCTTGTCTGCTGCTCTGCTCATAGAGCAGGCATCGATACTGCAAAATGACTGGCAATAGGGATATTTTAAGGATGGGGGTGAACCTTGGAAATAAATGAACTTTCATTGCTAGCAGGATTGCTGCAGCATAAATTAAATGCTTTGAGGAATTGTTTGTTTCGTTACTGGGCAGAAATGCGGCATCAAATATTAGATATTGTTGTTATTTTGTATTATTCTGCTTTTTAAAGTGTTTAGTCATTCTTTTTCCCTTTAACATCCGTGTCCAAAAAACACACAGAACTTCTGACCTAGGAATATATTTATACAACATTAAAAATCTTTTCCATGGCAACAGGCCTTGTCAAGCTGTCACAAGCACCATAATGACAGATTTCCAAGCAGTCCCCAAATAAATATGATCTTAGCATGTTCCTGGAGAAAAATGCTTTCCCTAAGTGGTGGGTGGCTCAAAGCCCCTGGCACAGGGGTGCCGGGGGAGCACTTAGGAGCCAATCCTGCACCATGAAAACTTGTAGGAGGTTCAAAATTCAGTTAAGTCCGAAGGTTTTCTATTTGGAAAACAAAGGAGAATAATGGCTGGTTCTTCAGACCTTTTGTCACAAACTTAGACATGACTGGCCTCGGTCAAAAGGACTTCTGGAATGAATAAAGACACTTCTCCAGAGCTGGGGGATATAGTTATACTAAAAAGTATTCCCAAACAAGGAGAACTGACAGAAATACATGTGCAGTTCTGAGTAATACTCTGCTGTGTAAAATCTTATGGCCACTAGAATTAGACCATGATTAGGCAGAAAAGAAAAGCTAGAACCGTGTATTAAACTCATCAAACTCAACTGGACCCTTCCAAGTCAAGAAATGTTTAGAGTGACAGCTGGCATGGGCTCTGCAGTGCACAGATCTCCAAAAGGTCCCAAAGAAATGAAGGAATTCAGAATTGGGCACTGGGATCTAAAGAACAATCTCAAAGTCAGATTCTGCCTTTGAGATATTTTCTGCTTCTTGATGGATTCCACTGGAGTCAGCAGCTAGTAGGAATAAGGACCTTGGGAAATATTTTATTTAGAAATGAGCAGCAGCAGTGACTTAGGAGAAGTGGGCTCAGGCTGTGCCTGTCCTTGGTGTTTACCAGCAGCTGGATTTAAATAGGATATCTCTTAAGGAGGAGCAGTTTCATCCTGGCTCCTGGTTCTGTTCTGTACCACAAGGTACCACAGAACACCAGAGGAGCCAGATGCTGCTCTGTGGAATTTTTTCTCCTAAAGATAATAACAGTGGGACTCTGAAAATAGGTTTTTTTTGGTACTATTGTACATTTTGTCCTCCATTTGCTTCCCACAACACCCTCCAACAGCCTTATCTTGCTCTTTCCCTCCCCTTGCTCACTCTCAGCTTTTTGCCTTCACTCCTGGTGCCTCCCAACACATTAAAGTCTCCATGACCTCATCTGTCAAACGTCCTTTCATTCACATCCAAAAATCTCCTAAGCCCGCCTCTTCCAGCAAGCAAGCTTTCTCCTATTATAATTTATAATTTATAATTTTGTCTTTTTTTCCTCTTGTCTCTCTTTATTTTTCACATTGTAACAGACAGAGCTGTTAGTACCATCAGAACCCAAAACTGCCTGACATTTCCCACTACAAGACCTTGTTTTTAGCTGCTTGTAATTTTGCAGCTCTAAATTACTTAGACTGAATTTTTCCATGCCAGGTGTCTCAAGCAAAAATTTTCTGGAAAGTTTCAGCTTTAGACAGTCCTGAAAATGTCATTAAGGAGGAATACCATGGTTTAGCCAGTTGAGAGAATTCTTATGAGCATTTTGTTCAAAAGCATTTGGGTTTGGAGGAAAGATTTCAGGGATCCAGGGAACCCTTTGCTCTGTCTGTAGCCCAGAAAAATGTCAGTCTGTGCCCAGCCCCAAAATCTCACTTAGAGCTAAAGCTTAATGGAGAATTGGGACTCTTTGGCAGCTGAAGCTCTAAGGCAGTAGGGACTGGAGTGGAAAAAATTAGGAAATTCAAGATTTGGGTGCTGCTCCTGACCCTGCCATAAAAGAAAAGATTTTAAGAGGCACTTAGCTGGGCAGCTCCATGGAAAATATTCAGCACCTACAGTGGAGTGGAAGAACCATGGATTTTAGAAAAATAGGGATCTGATTGTACACATAAGGGCAATATGAATGTATACACTTGAGAGAGGTCTGAATTACAACTTCAGAGACTTAACATTTAGCTTTTTGTCTTGTGCTCTATAGCTTTTAGCCTCTTTTCAGTTAGAAAAATGGTGTGTTAAACTGTTAAGCCTCCCCAGCTTGTTAGATTGGGACTCCATCTCTCAAGATAAATCAGGTTAAAACCTGCATTTCTGAATGACAGCTCTCACACCCAATAGGTGCCCCAAAATAATTATTGTCAGGATCTGGACCTTGTTTGGGACCAAGTGGCACAGCTGGTGCTCAGAAAGCAGCTCACGCCTTCAGCATTTTCACACAGCAGGTAGCAGGTGTGGGGCAAAACACTTGGAGGAAAACAAAAAAGGAATATACTTGGCACTCTGGCAGAATTTTATCAATCTGCAAAGTTTTCCAAAGTTCTCCATCAAGCCCTGGACGTGCTGTACACAGAGTAAAGCAAAATCACAACTCCTGGTGTTTGGTCAGAGCCATATCTACATCTCAGAAGACAGCAATTAGTTGCCAAAACCTACTGTGTACACATGACAGAGGTTAAACCACTCAGAAGGTTTTATTTCTGAAGCTGTTATCTTTTTAACACCATTTATTAGTCATATCCAGTTAGCACTTCTCTAGAAGTGAAATCAACATCATCACATTAAGAGCTGGGAGTAAAAAGGATAATTAACCAAACAACTAAACTGCTTCCTACAATTATTATTCAAATTCTTAGGAAAGCATTCATGTTTCTTAAAATGTAATCTGAGTATTTTATCTTGAAATGATTTATTTTTATGGAAAATAGCGCGAAAATCTCCTAAATGGGTCAGACTCTGGTTGCATGGCAGTCAGCTCCTTGTTTTAGGAGGATGTGTGGATTGATGTGTCCCTCACAGTCACATTTCTGTGCACAGGAAGGCAGAAGAGCTCACTCTGAATTAAGGAAAGGTAAGCCTCACGCAGGAAGGCAGAAGTTCTATGAACCTTTGAATTTATTGCATATTTGCCTTCTTTTCAAAGTTTAATTACAAAACCAGCCTAAAAGAACCCCCTGAAACTCCACCATCAAATGAGCTCAGGGCTGCACATCTCTGCTGCAGCACAGATATCCCTGTAAGTGTCAGACGTGTTCAGGGGGGTGGATCTTTTTAAAGAAATGATTTTGCTGTGTTTAATACAACCTTTTCCTGCCCAGCAATTTTCCTGTCTCTCAGGCTGGGTTTTGTTTTCCTGGGTGTCTCCTGAGCAGTGCCTCAGACTCTGCAGCCTTCCTGGAGATCCTCTCTGGGTTAAAACGCTCACCCAGCCTCGTTCTGCAGGGTCACATGCACTCAGGGAGCTGGGATGGATGGGGCTGGGGTGGATGGATGGATGATGGATGGATGGATGGATGGATAGATGGATGGATGGACGGATGGATGGATGGAGCTGCGATGGATGGATGATGGATGGAGCTGGGATGGATGGAGCTGTAGAGATGATTTCACTTTTCACAGAGCCTCCTGGCTCTCCTGCTCACCCAGCCTTGCTGGGTGCTGCAGTGCCACATCCCTGCAGTTCAGGATGGATGGAGTGTGAGCAGGATTTCACAAAGCCTCCTGCCCAGCTCCTTCCCCACCAGGACTGAACTGTTCACCCTCACTGCACTCCTGCAGCTATGGGGAACTTTTCATCAGCTTTGCCTGATTTTTGTAGTTGTCGAGAAGTTCTGTGCTGAGATTCCTGGGATTTTTTGCTCGCTATCTCCAGAAACAGGAGATGAGAAGCAAAGAATTTATGACCAGTGCTGTACAGATGGCAGGACTGAGGAACAAGCAAACCTTGTGCAGAGCCATGCAGTGCAGCATTTTCACAGCCATCTCCAAGGTTCGTGCTCCTGGGACCAGCATGGCAGCTCCATGATTGCACACCACAGCCTGGGGCTGCTCTTTGATCAGGGTTTTGGCAAGCACAGGTTGTGCTCCTGTGCTCCTCCTCCCCCAAAGGTGGCACAGCACCTCCAGCTGTGACAAACAGGACCCAAGGTCACAGGGATTAACCCAAAGGACCTTTCCCAGGGGATTATCTCAGATATTTCTAAAAAATCACTCACACATGGACCAGAGGTCACCCAGCTCCCTCTGGACCCTTCCCTCTGTCCCTGTCTCTGGTGACACCACAAGTTTGGTGTCTGGGGAGAGCGGTGACAGCCCCAGGAGCACATCAGGGAGGAGCAGAGGGTGTGACACAGCCCGTGTCTCCTCCTCTGAGGTGCCTCATGCACTGCCATCCCTCCGCCCAAGGGGTGGAATATTTTTTCTGCCTGACACAGCCTTCATTTCAACAGATTTCCAGACAGGAGAAGCCACATTTGTGCTGTGAGCTACAAGTGCCAGGCTTCTGCCTGGGCAGACATTCTCAGGGAGATTTTTGAGATGCAGACACAATTTCTGTCTTCTTGTCTGGAGCACCAAGAGTCTGGAGGTGCCACGTTGCCATGAAGCAGAACAAATAGGTTATCAGGGGCTTGCCCCACAGGAGCCATGCAGAACAGGCTTTGACTTTAATGAATCCAGGCAAAGGATGAATAACTGAAGCCCTAAGTCTCTGGGGCACCTACTTTTCATATTTTTGCTTCAGCTTGCAGGAGCCCAAGTCCTGAACCAGCACAGTATGGAGAAGGGTCTGGAGCACAAGTCCTGTGGGGAGCAGCTGAGGGACCGCAGGGAGTTTAACCTGGACAAGAAGGGAGCTCAGAGGGACCTTCTCACTCTCCACAAGTACTGAAAGCAGAGCCAGGGGAGGGCTGGGCTCTGCTCTCAGGTGACAAGTGACAAGATGAGAGTAAACAGCCCCAGGCTGCACCAGGTGGGGTTTGGATTGGACATCAGCAGGAATTCCTTCCCACAAAGGGTGATCAGACAGAGGAATGGGCTGCCCAGGGAGCTGGGGCAGTCACCATCCGTGGGGCTGCTTGGGAAACAGGGGATGTGGCACTCGGGGCCATGGTCAGCTTGGCACAAGGGCGCTGGGTCACAGGCCTGAGGCCTTTTCCTGAGGCCTGTAACCTGAGGCTTTTTCCAATCTCATTCTTTGATTCTGTGATTTTCATGCCAGGATGCTGTGACAAAGATATTTTACTTGAATTTTTTAATATATTTTTTTTAAGAGGGCCTTTCTGCACACCCCTGCAGCCCCCAGAGGACAGGCTGGTCCTGTGTGAGGCAGGAGCCCTTTCCTTGTGCTCCTCCTGGCCAGCACATCCTTCCTGCTGCCCTATTCCTGCACATCCCTCCTGTTTCCCAGTTCATACTCTGGGGTCTGTTTCCCAAACCACTTCAGTATGAAAAACCCCCACATTTTCTCGTATTTCCAGGACATTCACCAGGAGAGGAAATCCCATGCTAAATTTAAGCATGAGATCCAAGTGGGCACTGGCAGAAGATGTACACAGCACAAATGGAGCTCTCAAACTGCCAAAATTACCTCCACTCCTTATTTTCTGTGAGTCTGGCAAACACAGACCACGCTCACCTTACAGATATCCACGTGCATGATATGTTTTAAACCAGGGTTTAGTTCTAAATCTTGGTTTCTGGGTAATTCTAGAGCATCATTGCAGATGGGCACTGCATTACTAAACTGCCAAGCTGGAGGCTCCCTGCACAAGAATCACATATTAAATCTATATGTGATTTACTGTAGAATTTTTCCTATTAATGCACATTATATTGACATTTACTGTGAGAATTCATGCTTCATAAACATGGAATTGTTCTGTTTTCTCAATTTGTGCCAGTTTCCTATAAATACAGAAATTAGGTAGTTATCACCAAAGCTATCTGATAGAATTCAAAAATAGATAAACAAAGAATAGCAATGCAATTTGGTCATTAAAATTCTAAAAAAACCAAACAAAAATATATCTGCCCATTATCCTTTTGATGAATCTGGCCTTTTGCCTCCAAACCACCACTAATTTTGGCTGGCATAAGAGGAGCATTTTATGAATCCTACCCAATGTTTGCAGCACTGGACTAGAAATGCCAGTCAATAACAGCTCATTATCATTATCCAGATGAGAGGCAAATTAAACATGGGAACACTATTGCTGCTGCAATGTAAAGGTTGAAATTCAAAACAGCACAAGCAGGGAAAATCTGGGCTAAGACTGTCTACACAAACCCTTAAGGATTATCGGGGTTGGATCTGAATTTGTACTTTTACTCAACACACTGGAGCATCCTTGCAGGCACTCAGCACACCAGGAGAGCCTGAACTCTGTGATAATTCAGAAATCTTTCTCTGGAAAGATCCTTTTGCTGCTTAGGAAAGCTTTGAGATGGAGGCTGTGCCTCCATTGTGAACAGGGCCCAAAATTCACAGGAGACATTTCATTTCCCCTGGCAGCTGAAGCATCCCTGCCCTGACAGCAATTACCTGACAATTCAGGACATGGAGGTGTCACTGGTATCCTAAGGACCATGGAGAAAACCAGAAACTACTTGGAGGCAGAGTTTAATAATCTTATACCTAAGAAAAAATAATTTTATACAAATTAAACTAATTTGGATACAAGACCACATTTTACAGAAGTGTGAATCATGCAAGGTTATGACTGGAGTTTTTTGGGCATAAATACCATACATTTATTAAAAAATATTAATCTGTTTTCCCCTCAATAACTTTACTTGCCCTGATCAGAGGTGGTTAGAATTCTGTCTGGGTGCACACGTGTGTGTATGTAGCCATGCATTTCATAGGCAAGTTTGTTTAATTTCTCCAATCCAATTCTTGGACCTGCTAAATCTAGTGTGGATATAGCTGGGTTGGTTTATTTTAGTTGAGGTCTTGGATAAAATCCATTTTTCTTTTGAATAACATAATCCAGAGGTTAAAAAGTCAGTGGTAGTGGGCTTGCTTATGGCAAGTAAGGGAAGTGTTAATGTGAAAAACCCCTCAGATTGGGCTATAGGGTAAATCTAAATAAAAAAGACAGTCAGTGTAAGAAATGACAACACATCACTGTGGAACATGGGAATCAATGCAGCTCTTTTACATGACAGATTTTCTATTCAGACTAAATATATTCTGTCTTGAGCATATTGTGTATTGCCCTGACATCATTTTGCCTTTATTCACATGCTGTGGTGATGCTATCTACAGCATATAGACTCCCATTGACAGCATTTTGCCTCTCCTCAGATCACAACAGTGTCTCTGCAGACATCCAGTGACATTGTTTTGCTGTGTTTCCCTCTCTGACTCACAGTGACACTGGCTGCCATCTCGTCAGCCTCCATCCCAGCAGGGCTCTGCACCAATTATTAAAAGTTGCAGCCAGGCTGCAGGATGCTCTGATAACACAACTTGGCTTCTGGAGGATCACAAAACAGGACTCTCTAGGTATTTATAGGTGTCTTAATTTGGGAATGCTTTACCAGCATGATTAGTGGGACAATCAGAATTGTACTCGTTCAGATGGAATTAGTTGAGTGCCTGGAATTTTCATACATCTATAACTGTATAAAAATCATCTATAACTGTGTAAAATCTATACCTTTTCCTTATTTAATCACTGTCAAGTCTTGTTGGCATGCTTAGGCAAAAAGAAAAAGTTGTCAGCATTAAGTGAACCAGGGAATCTGGTGAGTACCAGTGTTACCAGCTACACCAGGTGAGTACCAGTGTCCAGAGATCCTGTGGTCAGTGCTGCCAAGGGCACTGCAGGATGGAATCTCCCCTCCCAGCTGTCCTGGCACATCTGCCCATGCAAATGGATGGATGGAACATAAGCCTGGCATTGCGCTGCAACAGGTGTGCAAAGCACTTGGTTTAAAGCAGGGTTTAAGGTTAATTTTACAGCATCTCGCTGGGCCTGGATATTTCTGACAGCTCTGGGATCCCTCGTGATATACTGAGGGAAAGTGCAGATGTGGAAAATGTGAATTTAGTGCATGCAATGCTATCCTGTTATCTTCTAACACGTGTGAAGTGCTATCCCAGTTCAGGGATGTGCGCATCCATGGGTTAAAGAAAAGCTCACATAATTTGGTTTTGAAAAGGCTTCTGGGGTTTGATAATGCATTGCCTCTATCTGGTAAACAGAAAGCTGGTGTTACTTCTTTTTATTTTCTCTAAGCAAGGAGGCCTTTTCAAGGCACAGAAACCATTTATCTGTCTTAGTCAAGGTGATTTCCATACCAGGGCCATTGTCCCCGCAGTGAGACTGTGATTATGTGAAGAGTAATTGTGTGTGTGCATATCTGTACACCTTTACATTGTTCCCAGATAAAATTAATGAAAAAAGCCCCCAGTGAATACAAGAAAATGTGCTTTTCCTGCCTTTCAGAGAGGTATTAGTGTCTACTTCATATTTTAAAGAGTTTCTGTGCTGGTGAAAGCTGTGTCTGTCTGTCCGTCCTTGCTGAGCCAGAGCGCTCCTCATTCCGTGCAGACACTTTGCTCCATGAAATGCAGCCCAGACTGAGGCACCACCATCATCAGGAGCAAAACACAAACTTGTCATGTACAATCCTGACAGCAGAATGGAAATGCTCGGAAAAGATGATTATCTATTGAAATATATATAGTCCAGAGGGCAAATGTTCATCCAACATATTGACAGCCAACACGCAGCATCCTTCATGAGCGCTGTCTCTGCGGTTCCCTCCGTGGCTCTGGATGCCTCAGCATATGCACAGGGCATTATTTCTCCTATCAGCCCAAACCCTGACACTGTCAAGTGCCATTGCTCTGCAGACTCTGCAGATGAAGACATCTCACAGTGGGTGACAGCAGTGCCTGGGATTTGTGTTCTGCACGACACTCTGCTAAACCTAAAGTCCAAATGAAATTTGTTTTGCTGTTTTTTCTTTTTTTCTTTTTTTTCCTAAAGCATTTCCATTAGCAAGATGGTGCTCTTTTAGTTCTTTTCCTAAGACAGCCTGGAAAGTTTTCGAATTAACTTTTCCATACAAAAGCCTGAAGCCCAGATGAAACAACACTGCACAGTAGTGGCTTTTTCTTTTGCTGCAGCCACATGTAACTGTGGCAGAAAATGATTAAAACAAAGTGAGGCTGTCTGACTTTAAAGTGGGTTTAATTTCTTTATGAGCTTTTTCTAGCATTTGATTCATAATTATTTTATTTCGTGCTCTCATCTTATGGGAACTTGTCAAAAAGCTTTTGAAATCTTAATAAGTAGGTTCACAGGGTCTTCTTTGGCCACAGCTTTCCTAACCTTTTCAAAGAAGACAGAAAGCCTTTAAATTAAGCTGATCTGCAAGCAGCTAATTTTTGTAGTTCAGAAAATAACTGTCTTCTGTAGTTTGGGCTATTCTTTCAAATATAAACATTTAAAAAATAAAAATGGAACAGCTTTTAATGCAATCTGTGTTTACTTATACCAGTTAATAAAATCACATAACATAACTTGGTATTGTGTTAATGCTTTATGCTATATGCAAACCATATTAATTGATGTTTGACACTGCTGTAGCACTTGCTGTGCAGCCCAGAGGAAGAACAATTCTTGATTTTGCTAACACAGTATTTACCAAAGCTGTAAAAAACCCCTTTGGAGACAGGAAAATAGGAAAGGCTATTGAAGAGGGTAATTTGCTTTGGTTGTCATTGAAGTGCATGAATTTGGGCTCAGGATGCCATGGGAGAGAGGAACTTGGGGGAGCCCAGGTCTGTTTTCCTGTAGCCCTGGGAGTGACATCACACCTCAGTAAAGAGAGGAGAGCAAAGCTGATGTTTGTCCCCTTTAGAGATCACAGGAAAAAACCAATACATTAACCAACGACTTTTAAAATTAAAAAAAAAAAATCTTAAATTAACAAACCAAAACCACTACAGACATTAAAGGTCATCTTGTTCCTACCTCCCTGCCATGGGCTGGGACACCTGCCAGAAGAACAGGTTCTGACCTGGCTTGGAATGGGGCAGCCACAGCTGCTCTGGGCACCCTGCACCCCAATATCCACCCCAAATCACCACTCTCACAGGGAGGAATTCCTCCTCTTTCTGAAGTAAGAATTATTAATAATAAAAAAACCCTGAACCCAGGTGCAGCAAGATAACAATAGTCACTTCAGAACAGACCAGTATCCAAGGCACAGGAGCAAAGGGGAGGAAACCTTGCACACCAAACCCCTGAAGAGTGTGGGGGTCACCTAAACCAGTTTTCAAACGCCTGTTCAGTTTTGATGCCACTTTCTGCAGTGTGGATTTTGAACCAGCAAGAGTTAAGTAGGCTTCTCTGAAATGCAGTGTGAGCCTCATTTAAATGCACACTTGTGCTGAGCAGGACTTGAGAGCTCCTGAAAACCTCTGGTGGCAATGATGTATCCTGACCTCTTACCTTAACAATTTTCTGTGCCCCACCATGCAGTTCATGTGTGGAACCACTGGCAACAATTACAGGAGCACTGGGTGAGATATAAACCATGCAGTGTGACAGCTAAATGGCAGTTTTATTTGTTTATCTTGAAGAGTCCTTATTTAAAAGCCACTCTGCACTTTCTTTCTGCAGTTGTCACACTCAGCATCCACCGGGATTTGTGCTGTGACTGAGATCTTCAGCTGGCCAGGGCTGCCTGGCACATTGGACTTGTTTCAGTTCTTAGAACAAAAGGATAATGCCCTTTTAAAGTGTAATAATTCTCTGTAAGGACACCAGAGTGTCCCATGGATAGTTCTGGTGGGCAGCTTCCCACCAAACGTTTATTGTTACACCTGAGCACACAACCACAAACATCTGGCTGCACTGTTCATTGACTGCTGCTCAGTATTCTCCTGGCAGCCCACCTAAAGAGTTTAGGAAAAGGAACAGCCCCAAACCATGCTACCTTATACACCTTCTGTTGATTGACTTCAAGAACATTTAAGCAAGATCTGTGTTTTACCACCTAGACCTCAGCACAGCCAGCAGGGCAGTGGGAGCAATGGCTGTGGGCCAGGTGAGGGACAGCCCTTTGAAATCCTCTGATTTTAACACCACAAACAACCAAAGTGTGCCCAGGAAACCTGCGTGTGATAGCCCTGGCTGAATGGCACAGCCCTTTCACAAAGTAAAAGTGCCACAAATTAAAACCCACCCATCTACATTTTGGGTTGCCAGAATATTCTGGGTACCTTGAGCAAGCACAAATCCCTATTTGTGCCACAGAGCACCATTATCCCAGAGACAAGCACACCTAGAAATCTCCAGCTATTCACTGTTATGTGTAAAGTACTGGTGGTGTTCCTCCCCTTTTGTCAAGAGCTCTGCAGTGTTAGCAGATAAGGATTTGGCATCTCCAGAGATAAGACACAGACCTTTTCTAATTCTGCTCAGCTCTGTGTTCTATGGTGAGGAGTAAATGAATTTTGCAGCTCCAGATCAGAGACCAGGTGAGTGGCAGCAAGACAACCACAGAATTTTTACATCAAGGCATTCTCGTTCTTTAAACATGCACTCCATGAAAAATGCAGGTGCTGCCTTCAGAGCAGTGATCCGTGCTTGCCCAGATGTCCTTATCTGCATCAGGACAGGTGGCTGTCCCCAAACCTGCTGTTGGACAGTCACTGTGTGCTCATGGCCTGGGACTCGTGCAGGGCAGGGAGGAGGCAGCCCATGGGCAAGCTCTGATTAATCTGCATTAAACACAGGATGGAGCTTGAACTTGTGCAGGCACATCAGTGAGCATCAACCAGCCTGTTTCTGTGTCTAGGGTGAATGTTCAAGCTGAACACTTGAAATCTCATCCTATTGGTAATGTCCCTTCTTACAAGTAAGCCTCCATAGGGAAAAAAATGTCCTTTGCTGTTTTAGATCTCATGGTGCCTTCCTGGGCCATAGCAGAAAGCAAGAAAAAGAAATGCAGCCAGTAGAGGAGGAAGTAACACTGAGAAAAATGCCCAAATAGGATGGACAGAGAGAGGGGATTGACTGTGAGGGCACACTCAGCTCCTGGGAGCACTGATGGAGCTCCCAGATTGCTGACACAAATGTTTACCTCTCCAAATAACACATTTGCTTCAGCTCTCTCAGTCATAACTTCAAGGCACACAGTGCTCAAACTCCCTTCCAGAAGATATTGGTTCCAAAGTGGTGGGGTTTTTTTGTTTTGGTTTTTTTTTTTTAATTTTTATTGTTTCTGTGTGTGTGTTTGGTTTGTTAGCTTTTGGGTGGGGTTTTTTTGATTTTGGTTTTTTTTTTGGAAAGAGGAGGCAATTTTTTTTTGGCTGTGGGGCAATGGGAGCAAGCGAGCTAAATAAATTAATTTGAGGAACAAATTGTGTTAAGGGCAGGGGGGGAGCTGACAGATAAGCAGCCACGGGAAATCCATCTGGAGGGAGGACAAACGAGCACAACTTGACTCTCGTGCAACCCCTGGTCTATTTATAGGGGGAAGAGTTGGGAAATGAAGTACCTTTCAACAGCACTTTAAGTCAACAACCAAAATGAATTGCCTTCACTTTGAAACAGCAGCGCTGGTGCAGGCAGCACAGGAACAGCCAATTTCACACTCCCAGCTCTGGCCAAACCTGGACAGAACAAGCTGGAAAAGGGAGATGGAGCCTCAGCCAGGAGAGATCACCCCAGCCCCTGGCTCCTGCCAGCCCCCAGCCCCACCAGGGCACCTCAGCTCTGGGGCAAACCAGGGGCTCACATGGGAACTGAATAAATGAGAATAAATCACTTGGTTCCTCTGCCTTTGCTGAGCTGATCTAATAAAGCCACAATTGCATCTCAACCCCCATCTTCCTATTGTTTAACTTAACACTTCTCCCTGTTTACCTTTTCCTATTGTTTAACTCTTCTTTTGGACTGAAGGTCAGGAAACCCATCAGGTCTTTGGATTTTTCTGCCTTTGCAGAGCTCGGTGGCATCCCTGCTCTCTGAGTGCTGCCCTCTGGGCACTTTTTCATTCACCAGGACATTTACCTCCATCCAATGTCCTAGCTAACAAGGAGAAGGGCTGCAGGGCCATCAGCCAGGACACGGGGTCAGCCCTGACCTCCAGCCCAGAGGGTTCAGAGCTCTGAGCTCCATTTTCCACACGTGAGGGGTGAGCCCTGCTCATGCCAGCACTGTCTGCAGCCCAGCTTTACACTGTGGGTATTTTTGTTAGATTTTTCTTATTTCTGCAGCCTGAGGAACCACAGGCTGGACACAAAATAAGATCTTTTTCACTTGGCTGTTCACTGAGATCTCTTTTGATTTCCCCCTCAATCTGCAGTGGGAAGGAAAAGATTGTCTGCCAGCCTGAGCCTACCTCAGATCCACCAAGGAACCCTTAAAATAAACGCTGGTAAACATGGGGTGTGTATGTGCTTGTTTGTATGCTGTGTTTGTGAGAAGTTTTGAATTCTCTCCCATTGTTTGTAAATATTCTATAGAACTCATCTGTTTTTATGTATTAATTTGTATGTGTTCGTGTATTTCTGGTAGCAACCTGTTTTATGGAAACATTTTAATAAAAATCTGTGAACATGAGGAGAAGTAGAGCACAATACAGATGCACAAACACTCCCTGCATGACTCTGAGGAAAAAAAAAAGTGTACAAGGAATTCACACATCCTGTAAACAGAGAAATGTATAAACCAGAAATGCTGCAGGGGCTGAGTGTGTAAATGCAGGCTGAGCACGAGCACTGCTGTCACCCAGGGTGTTCCACACCAGGGACAATTTAAATTTAAAGTTATAGCAGTTTGGAGGGGTGGGGAGGGTTTACATTCTCCATTTCAGGGGAGGCTCCTGCCTTCCTTAGCAGACTCCTGTCTTTCCAAACCGAGACACTAAACTAAAGTTTGCTGAGCACTTTCAGCGCCTTGGACGAGCTGTGCTGACTGCCAGGTGTCATTGTCCCTTTCCTGCAGGTGCATGTAACACAGCTTTGTGCTGCTGGCTGCACACACACACACAGGGACATGCTCAGTAACAAGGCTGGAAAACTCCTGGGCTGCTCCAGGGGCTGCTCTGCTGTTCCTGGGGGCACAGAAAGGCTTTGCCATCTTTCATGGCACCCCTGGGTGTGCTGCAGGCTGCCCCAGCAGGGCTGTGCCTCCTCCCTGTCCATCCCTGGGAACACAAGCAGTGACCCTTTCCTCGTTCCTGGCCAGCAGGGTGATGTGATGTGGAAATCCCACACCGGCCCAGGCACAGCCCCCCTGCCAGAGGGGAGATTCCTGCTGTGCTTTCCACATCTCCCCCTGCACCTGGAGCTGGAAACCCTCCCAGGGAAGGGGGGGAGTGACCCTGAAGGTCACAGCGAGGAGTGTTTTGGAACACAATGGCAAATGTTGTAACGAAATGCCAGAGCTGTTTACTTCAGAGAGAGTTTTGGACATGGTTCCACATCCAAGGTTAACAATAATGTTTTGGGTGCAAGAGTCGTGGAATAAGTGAAAAGTTGGCTCAGAAATTAACGATGAAAGATGGGGAAACAAAGAAAATAAGTGATATGAGATGAATTATGGCAGGAGGGACTGTAAACTGACCAGAAACTATTGCATGAAGACAGAGGAGATTGCAATCACATCGAGGCTAAGAGATAAATACAAGTCCCTCAGCATGCCTGTTGCACATTCATCTGTGTGTGCCATGAAACACTGGAGTGAAAAAGAAAGGGAAGGCCAAGGCTTTGGTCAGTATAAGTATGTATCTGTTTGAAAAAGAATCTATTTGAACTTTTGCCCAGAGCTCAGAATGAAACCATCTGCACCATTTACGAGCTTCATGGACTTAGGTAATATTTTGGTTTGTTTTTAAATTCCTGTGTGATAACAGAGGTGATACATGAAGTGCTCTACATCCCCTTGTGCCACAGCACATGTCACAGTTGGGACAGCCACAATACCCAGAGTGTCCCCACACAATTTCTGAAAGCTTCACCCCAAATACAATAACACCAAACCTCTCCAGAAAGCTTCAACTCAAACACAGTAACACCAAACCTCCTCAGAAGGCTTCAGGCATTTGCCCACACACAGTAACACCATTCCAACTTCAGAAAACTTCACCCCAACCCAGTAACACTCTTCAGAAGGCTTCAGTCATGTGCACATGCAAAATAACACCAAACCTCTCCAGAGAGCTTCAACCCAAACCCAGTAACACCAAACCACTCCAGAAGGCTTCAGGCATTTACCCACACACAGTAACATCACTCCAACTTCAGAAAGCTTCACCCCAAACCCAGTAACACCAAACCTCTTCAGAATAAAATAACACCTTACCTCTTCAGAAAGCTTCAGTTGTGTGCACTTGCAAAATAACACCAAGCCTCTCCAGAGGGCTTCACCCAAACCCAGTAACACCAAAACTCCTCAGAAAGCTTCAGCCCAGGCACAGTAACACCAAAGCTCTTCAGAAAGCTTCACCCTAAACCCAGTAACACCATATTTCTCCAAAACACAATAACGGAATAACATCTTACCTCTCCAGAAGGCTTCGGGCACCTGCCCACACACAGTAACACCTCTCCACTTCAGAAAGCCTCCGTGTCCCTCAGCCCAGCCTTTGTGCCCTGCTGCTCGTTACTGTCAATGCTGCTCACCTGTGCTGCACAGCTGGGGCCAGTTAGGGTGATTGGGCACAGCTGGGGCCAGTTGGGGTGATTGGGCACAGCTGGGGCCAGTTGGGGGTGATTGGGCACAGCTGGGGCCACTTGGGGGTGATTGGGCACCGCCCCACCCCAATCAGCACTGACTGGGCACACCTGTGCTCTCCCTGCTGGCCCTGGGATTGCCCAGCAGTGCTCATGGTGCCCACACACCTTTTTCCCCAGGTGTACATGGTACCAGCTTAGCTGAGGGGTTTTGCCTCCACTGAAACCCCCAGCTATGAACATTTACACAAATTCTCACATCAGGTCGTTTGGGGCCCTCTCACTGCATCTCAAGTCCCACCATCAGAATAACACAGGGTTTGTGAAAAACTGTTTAAGAAATGTTAGCTTTAAAGGGTAGAATAGGTAGATGATTAAAAACCACTCCACCCCCCACCAATCCACTTTAAACAATAACTAAAATGCTTTTGGTAAAAAGAAAAGCTGCTGAGAATGCAAAAAACTTTGTTTCTTTGTTTGCCATCTCACAGGATGTCATTTTGTTAAAGGAATTCAATCTCTACATGCCAAGGCACAAGTTCTGTGGTCTATAAGTGCGTGGGTACACTCCAGGGGGATGGAATGGAGCCCCAAACACCAATCATGAGGGCACGAAATGGTTAAAAGAGTGACAGCCAGCAGTGCTCTCCTGGGTGATGCTCAGAGCAGATGAATGAAGCCGCCACTGCCCCTCGCTGAGCCATGGTCACTTGTGGAAAAGCAGGAATTTTTGTGCAGCGAAAAGCCCTGCAAAGATGTTTGGTTCTTTTGGAAGGTGTCTGTGGAAGGGCAGGATACCTGAGACACAGGGAATGTCCCTTTCCAAACCTACATCCTGTCCTTCCCAGTTTTGTCTTTTTCTCTCCTCCAGAAGAATCCCCACAGCACACAGCCACCTTCCAGCTCTCGCTCAGGAGGGAAAACGCAGCGCCCACAGCACGTGTCCCTTACAGCAGGGTTAATCAGGAGTTACTCCGTGGTGTAAGTCCCATCCAGGTGAGGCCAGAGGGATCTCAGAGTAGCAAAGAATGTGACAACAGCAGCTTCCATCCAGGGACTACTGGTGGCCCCTGCCCCATGGGTTTCCAGGCATCAAAGCCCACGTGGAGTCAGTAAAATGAAGCAGCAGCCTTTCCAGGCTATGTCTCAGCATGGTAATTCTACTACAGCATTACTCCAAGGTCCTCTGAGTAGCTGCATTTAATAATGCTTTCCAGCAAGGTTCCATTTATAAACACTTCATTATTAATAAAGCATGGCAATTTGTAGCATGCATAAGAATTATTTATATTCATGTGCTAAGCAAGCCCATAGATTTAATAATATTGACGTCTTGTAGCAGGCGTTGTAACAGCTTGTCACAGCATCATCTGTTCAGCATTTCTTACTAATGCCTCTCATACCAGGCCTCAGAATCATTTGGTGAAGGATGCAGCTGCATCTATTAAGCCTTTCATAAATATGAATAGCACATTTTCTAACATGGCACCATATATTAAATTATTACTGGGTATTCTAACTGGAAACCGAATTTCTCCTTCTCACTTTTTTCCTTTTTTCCTTTCCTTTTCTCTCCCTGTTCCTGGTGAAACACCTCTGAGTGCTACTGTGCACAGTGCTGGGCACCCTGGACAAAAAGCAAAGCTTGTGCTCTGCACAGTTCACTTTTCCACTTTATTCCTACTCAGGCAATGCCTCTTTTGGGGTTTTTCCCCCCTCCTTTCCTTCTTCTGCCAAGTAAGGTAAAATTGCAGTGCACTGAAATGTTACTAGAGATTAAATTCTTAATTGTGAATTTCCTTGCTTTTGTAAGTTTGCCTCAGATCCTTAACATTTTAAATGCATTTTTTTAAATGGGAATTTCCATGCTGTTTTAACTCATTAGTCATGGGCTATCATTTCTCGATGTAATTACTGTAATTTCATCAAGTGACATAATTACAGTAAATACTTTGAGTAATTACTATTCATATGGAAAAAGATATCTGGAGGTGTAATAATGTCATATAATAAAATATTTATGATGTGTCAAGGCAAATTATGATGACATATTTACATCACATAGTGGCGTGACAACATTCCACACTTGCCTTGGGCGAGGATAACGACACAAAAATAAGTTTCAGTGATGTCATCCCTTGGTAACATCACAAAGAGTTGCTCAACACCGAGGCACAGCAAATTCAATAACTTTTGGAAGGTGAATAATGTCCCCCAATGCCATTAAGGCCAGTGGGGTTGATCTGTGTTCCCTAACCCAGTTCTTTCACTTTTTCTCTCTGTCCCGGATGGCTTTGTTAGGATTCACAGATGCACAGAGAATAACACCAGTTTTGCAGAGTTTTTTCCAGGTTTGAGGAAAAGAAGAGGGGGTACATTTTCCAGGCTGATGTGGCTGTCACTGTGGGTCACAGCAGGGCCCATGAGACAGGCTTGGAGCAACAAGGGAAAGGCTGGCCTCAGATTTGTGTGGAATTCAGTACAGCTGTGTCTCTCTGCTGAGCCAGGGCCCCAGGAAGGAAAAAACAGCAAACAATATTTCAATATAAATATATATTTATATATTTATCTTTAATTTATACATTTAAATTTAAGATAAATTTAAATTGTATAAATTTAATTTACATTTATATATTTCAATATAAATAGTGCAGCCCCAATATAAATATAATTTATATTTATATATTTAAATATAAATAGTGCAACCCCAGTTTGCCCAGATAATCCAGTCTCTGAGCTTTGCTGTGCCAGTGTGCCCCACGCTTGCAGCAGCCTGCTTAGGACACCACACACACCTGATCTCTGTGAATGCTAACAAAGCCATCCAGGACAGAGAGAAAAAGTAAAAGAACTGGGTTAGGGAACAGAGAAACTCCTAAGGGAAATCCCAGGGAAATGGTGCCAATGCTGTGCTGCAGATATTTGGGATTTGCCTCCCGTTAGCATCAGGGGTCAGCAGTGCCATTTCCTTGTGCAACAGGGAAGCAGAAGACCTGGCTGCTAAGGTCAGAAGCAAAAAGAGCTCACTTTTTTGTTAAAAAGAAGAATTCTGAAGATCTGATAGAGTTTTGAATCCATACTGTCTTTCTCTGGCTTCAGTGCAATAAATTTATATGGCATCATTAAGACACAAAGCGAACAGCTAATGCCACTTTATATTTAAGTATTGGTGTATCATACACACACAAATGTTATCATAAATACCTGTCATTTCTGCTTGCATGAATTCACAAATTGTTATTTTTTAGAACAAACTGCTGCTTGGTGTACAGACCTGCAGAGGTTCTGAGTGGTGTCAGTAAGCCCCAGTGCACTGTGGCCACTGTTCAGATGCTGCCAGAGCCCCAGGCTAAGCTGGTCTTGTAAATCTCAAACCAGATCCTTGGAACCTGCAGGCAAATCCAAAGACCAAGACCAAAAAACCAAAAAACAAACCAAAAAACAAACCAAAAAAAAAGAAGAAAAAGAGAGAAAAAATTAGAAATCAGATGCTTGAGAGAGAATATTCTTGCCAGTAACATGACAGAGTCAAGTTAATTCAAAGTGATTCAAACAAGAAAGATGATTTTTTTTTTTTAGGATATTGCTGGCCAGTTCTGCATCCTGAATCTGATTGACATATGATACTACTAGGCTGAATGAAGACATTTTGCACATGTTTTTGCTTTAAAGAGCAATTGCTAGGGGTAACACTGGTTACTCACAATGTGGAGACATGCCAAACTGTTTGGAGTTATTCTGAATGAGAGTGGATTGCTGGCTATCTCATGCTTCAAGGTTTGCAGGGCTGGGTGCATAATTCAGCATTCCTGACATCACCAAGTGAGCACACAAACCCAGAGGGCTGGGGAAATAAATGGGAGGGGGGCCCAGGTTCCTGCCAGGTGTGCCAGTCACCTCTGGGAATCGCATTTCCACAGCAAGGACTTGAATGAGCTCCTCAGCTGACTTTGTGGGAAGATCTTTGACTTCTATAATAATTTCACCACAAAAAGCAATGTGTTGACATACATTTTTGACAGGGGTTTTTGAACTTCTTTTTTTTCTAATACCCATCTCTTTTCACTGCTACCTTTAAACATTTTCTGCAGAATTTCATTAGTTTTTAACAATCTATACCTTTTAGAATATACTTTCCACATCGGGGGATTTTGGAAAGATTTTTCTGAATGGAAGCTCCTCCGTCCCATGAGGTGCTGATGCAATATTGAGAGCAGTAGCAAATTAGTCCATTAATTCTTAACAGCAGCCTGACTCTGTAGAGGCAAGCTTGGGTGGGAAAGTCCTTAAATCTGTGTCAGGATTTGATCCCTCCTTTTGTTTGTTTGCTTGGTTTTCAGGCAGCACAGCTGATCCTCCTGTTCACCTGTTCACACTTCAGAGCAGCTCCAGGTTCCCCTAGCATCCCTTTGCATCAGAGATGAGCAGCAAAATAGCTCCCAAGTTCTATGAAAAAATACCAAAACAAACCAACAAAACACAAATCAAACCCAGAACAGCTCTATTTGAACTCTCGGTCTGTTCATTAGTGCACATGACCAGTTCCCCTGCATATATAATGCATAGATATATAATACCCTGCACAAAAAACAGGCAGTGAGAGATGGGAATGGCCTGCACCAAAACCAGGCATGAGAGATGGGAATGGCCTGCACCAAAACCAGGGAGTGAGAGATGGGAATGGCCTGCACCAAAACCAGGGATGAGAGATGGGAATGGCCTGCACCAAAACCAGGGATGAGAGATGGGAATGGCTTGCACCAAAACCAGGCAGTGAGAGATGGGAATGGCCTGCACCAAGCCCACTGCTGGTGACTGGTGCCCACAGAGTGGACATTGCCAAGAGACTTGGGAATAAATGCAGGTGCTGGCAGCAGGCAGTGCCCACCAGGCCAGGAACACTCGCTTCTAGTCCTTTCCAAAGTGTGGTTTGGTGGCTGGCTGCTAAAACTTTAAGGAAGTCTAAGTGCCTGTAACTGAAACAAGGCAGAAGTCTGTTTCAATAAACTTCAAAGTGGCATTGAGGGTTTTTTATGCATTGTATTTTGTGAAGGCATTTGCTTCCAAATTGTGTTAACAAAAATATGTTGTTTGACAGATATCATCTCAGCAGACAGGTTGCCTAATCTGTTTTATTGACAAATTGACTTATTATTTGATCAACTTGAATATAGTCTTCAAGATATACTTCCATTATAAAAAAGTACATGGAACAGAGAATAATGTGTTTAGTCCATCATCTGCTTTCAGCTGTCATTTAAACATTGGTGTGTCTGTGAGGAAAGAAAAAAGTTCTCCAGTTGTTTTGATCATGCTGTCAGAACTGTCTGCATTGTCTGGGGGGAATGCCCATGTAATTTCTGCCTCCTTGATACGATAATATCTTGACCCTCCCCATTCAGTCAGAAGAAAGCAGGTTACCACGGCTCTACCCACCACCTACATGGAGTTTCACATTCTATCAGGAGGGAAACAAAGCATCTCTGGGAGCCACAATCACTTATACTTCACTTCCTCTGCCTTCTCTTTCAATGGGGCCAGGAAACAAAGTGAAGTTTAAAGGTTTCCCTCACTGCAGTCAGAAATGCTTTAAAAAAAAAGAAATAAATTAAAATTCTAAGCTGTTGTGTTGCTGTCTTTTCATGAAGGGGGTGAGGGTGGGCTGTTGATTATATTTATTTTTAAGCCAATAAGTTCCACTTGAAAAGTTTCAAAAGTATAAAGAACAAGAAAGAAGTGAGATCCAGATGAATCCAGGTAACAAGGCAGACGTGACAGCTTTGAGGGCGTTCCTCAGCACGTTGTTTGGGAACCTTTCCTGTATCCTCACCTTTGATGGGAGGGATCCTGCTGATCCCTGCCCCGTGGGACTCATCACAGACACTGATTTAAACCCGGACCTACAGAAACAACCTGCTCCCTTTGCCTGTTTGCTCCTGGAACTTAACACCAGAAATAAATTCCTACTTGGGAGCAAGGCAGTCACCAGAAAGAATTCCTCCATTTAGACCATTTCTGGGTGTCAGTCCCAATTTGTCTGTTTGCAATTACACTCACAGTAGGTGGATCAGCTCCACTAGAGATAATTAAACAGACCCCGTTTTGTGATAGAAAAATCCCTCTGGATTCCAGATAATTACCAGTATTGAAAATCTTAGCCCTTTAAAATCAAATGGAATAGACTTTTCATCGGGAAAGTAAATGCACAAACTGAATTAAAAACCCCCTTAAGTTGTCAATACAAAGGAAAATTATTTTCTTCTTCTTGTTTAACTCAGTGGGTAAATATATCCTTAGAGGGAAGTTGAATAGGCTGTTGATGCACAAAAGGTGGGTTTTGATAAACTGAAGCCCCTAAAAGAAGCCCCAAATCCAAACAGTTGTGTTAAAAATATGGGAGCTCTAGAAGTGACAAGAAAATCAGCCCCTGAGCTGTCCCATCCCTGTCTGGTTTAGCAGAGCACAGATCTGACTAATGGAAACCTGGCCACAGAGAAAAAAACAAACCCAAACCACCCACAATTTGCTCATCTTTGGGGTTTTTTTCTTCCTATTTTTTTAAACTGCAGACACTTAATGCCATGCTTGTCTGAGAGCTTTTCCTGTAGCTAATAATACTTTGCACTGTAGTGCCTTTAATCCAAAGATCTCAAAGTGCTTTGCAGGCATTAATGAATTAAACCTCATAACACCCCTTTGAAGTAGGCATTATTATAGCAGCCTTAGAGATGGGCTGAGTAATTTTCCTGAAGTTGTAGAGCAAGTCCCTGACAGAGTCAGGAATAGCTGCTCAAGTCCTGCATCTCAGCTGCTGCTGTAACCACCCTGCCATCCTCCCAGATTAACTCCCTTAAATCATTTTCATTTTAAATAATTACTTTGATTTACTGACTGTATTTAAGCCGTATCTCTGTTAAATACAAGGGGAGGCACTGATTTATCCGTGCTGGGTGAGGCATTCAGTGCTGTGGGAGCTGTGCTGATGATGTGGAGCTAAAGTGACACAAATCCCCGGGTGGGGATGCTCTGGGGGGCACAGGAGGGGCTGTGCAGGGCTGAGCTTGAGCCCCATCCTCAGGCAGCCCCACTGAGCCCTGCACAGGGCTGACACCCACCTGAAATCACCAGCAGCATCGCCCAGGGGTGACCACGGCCCTAAAAAGGGCCCTTATGGTACAGCTGTGCCCCTGCCACACACACCTGGGGACACACCAGCCCTCCTCCCTCCCTCCTGGCCTTGCTAAGACTGAACACCCAGCGGGGATTCAAACCAAACCCAACTTCTCCCAAAAAGCCCCTCAAACTCGAATTGCCACGCAGGGCTGGCAGAGTTTGTGCTGATTCCTGCTTCTCATTAGGATGTACCATTCCACTGTCCTTTAGGCCCAGCTCTACTGGGAGTCTCCCTGCTGGAAGAGTTTTAGGTTTTTGTGGAGAGCTGCATTTTGGTGTGGCTTTATCCTCTTCCTAAAGGCTTGGCCTCCCCAAGGGGTGAAGGGTATGCCTGGTTTTGGTCTAACTAACATTCCATGCTGCCTCTGACAGCATCCTGAAAGGTAAACGGTTGTAAACCTGCAAATAACCAATCCCAAAATCCACAAATTATTAATCTCATGTCAAGCAGTTCTCTCTGAAAACCCCTCTCACATCCTCCTGAGCCCTATGGAGCTGAGCTGTGGGGCATGCAGGGCTCTGAGCAGCATCTGTCTGTGCTGGAGGACAGCTCCATGTGAGCTGTGCTGCTCTCCCTGCTGCTCTGCCAGCAGGAAAACCACCCAACACCCCAAAAAACACCCAATACCCAAACACCCAACACCCAAACCCTGAGCACCAAGCACTGGCTGGTCCCTCAGGGTGTTGGATGCAGCCAGCCAGCCCCCAGGGCTGGATTGCTGAGTGGGAGGGGAGGTGGGAGGTGCACAGCTGTGTGTGGGCACTGGGATAAGGGCAATGAGCAGTGCCATGAGGGCATGGCTGCAGTGGTGAATGCAATGTTTGCATGGCTGGAGGTGCACAGCTGTGTGTGGGCACTGGGACCCACCTGAGCAGTGCCATGAGGGCATGGCTGCAGTGGTGAATGCAATGTTTGCATGGCTGAAGCTCCAAATCCCAGCTGGGAACCTGCAGGGTTTCTCCTGCATGGCCTTGGATCACATTTACCTACCAGAGAGGAGCACTCAGGACCCTGCTGGTCCATGCCAGCGAGGGAGGGCAGGCTGTGCTGCCACCCAGCAGGGATGTGCTTCAGCTGGGGCACAGCTGGCGCTCACAGGGCTGCCCACACCACCTGAGCCAGGCCAGGGATGCTGCAGGGCTGGCTTCTCTCTCCTGGCTGTGGTCAGCAAGAATCCCTGACTGCAGTGCCCAAGTGCCACTGGAACACCACAGACACCTCCTCCTGGGGAGGCACATAGGCTCCCACAGCCCCTGCTGCTCCTGGGGGGGTCTCCTCACTCTCCTACACACACAGAGCCTGCCTCGCTCCCTTCTGCGGAGGAACGCGCTAATTGGCACACGTCTGGCTTTAAAATAGTCTAATGTCATAATTATCCTCATCTTCTTCCTTCCTGCTACAGGCAATTGCTGCAGTGTGTAGCAGCAGTGTTCTAGAAGTTTTTGAAAAAAAAAATTAAAAACAAAAAACCCCAAGCAAAACCCCCTCGGAACCTGTCTAGGGAGAGAATTCGTACCACTCCCAAGGCTGGGCCATATCACTTAAGGACACCAGAAACTTTTTTTTTCCACTTCAGCTGCATACTCAGGGTTTAACTAGTTGTCATTCCTGGTTTTGCAAAGCCCAGCCTTATCCACACATATTACAGTTCAGATGTATCTATCCTCAGCTCAGATTGTCTCGGGTTCTCCTGGATATTTTTCCACCGCAGGTGTAGGGAACATTTTCGCTTCTGTCAGGTACCAGCCTCACCAAAAAGGAAAAGAAAAAAGAAAAAAAAAAAAGGAAAAAAAAGAAAAAAAAGAAATAAAAGAAAAACATTTTAAGTCACTCCATTTCACCTGCTGATCCAGGTGGGCAGCATGGGCCATGGCAGCAGAGAAGGGCTCCTTTTATCACGTGTTGCTGACAGTCCCAGAAAAAGGGATTCTGAGGAGTTAAACCACCCTGACCTTTACTGGCCCGAGCCCCCATCACATTGTTATTCTCAATCCCATTCCCAGGTGCTCTGCAGGTGCTCCTGGCTGTCTCAGGGAGCTGCCACAGCAGATCCCTGGTTTGCTGATGGGAGGCTCCAGGTGCCACCTCAGTGCCAGGACGAGCACAGAGCACAGCCTGGCAAACCACAGCAGTGGGGACAGGTTCATAGGCTCTCCTCCTGCTTCCCCAAATATTGCCTTTTCTCTGCAGGAAATCTGGAACCACAGAGTGGCATCTGTCAAGCCGTAGGCACTTGAGAGTAAGCACCCATCAGAATAACTTACTGTCAAAACCAGGTACAAATTCATTTCATCCCACTTGGTGCCATATGCTGCTGTCAAAACTCCATGAACTGTTTAGGCAGCATGTTGGGACATTGTGACTAACTCTGAGCACAGCTATTTTTTCTGTGGCTCGGTGTCCCTGTTTGTAACTGGGTATTCCCTGGGCACAGCAGAGCCAGGGAGAACCCAGCCTGGGCAGTTTCAAAGCCCTGCCCACTGCCCTGGCCACACTGCTCAGGGACCAGCCTCTCTCTGCTCTAACACCTGGGGTTGAAAGGTGGGGTCATTTCTGTCCTGTGGTTTGATGAAAACCTTCAATCCTGGAGCAGCCTGGCGAGCTGAATCCAACTCTCATTCTCTGCTGCTGGAGCCCAGCTGTTTTGCTCTCCTGGCAGGAAGGTTGGCCAGCACGCCCTTTGCTGCAAGAAGTGGGAAACAGACCACAGGATAGGTAAAGAACACATTTGCTGTTTTATTGGTGCCTTGCAGGGCAGTAATACTGAAAAAGGGGAATGCAAAAGAAACAAAAAACCCAAAAACCAAAACCAAAAACCCAGGATGGTGGCGATCCACATCGTATTTTTGTTAAAGAGTACATCAACTCCTGGTTTTTTTCATTTATTGTGGCATGAATGATAACATAAAACCAAAACATGAAAATATACAACTTATATTACACTATGTGTTATGAACAAAATATAAATCTATAACTCTATGTTATATTTACATAATTATTTCTTTTATTAAATTTCAAGTGAGATGGTAGGTTGCACATACTTTGTTTTAAGCTCCAGGCATTTGATTGTCTCTATTTCTTTTCTATTTTCATTTCACTTGTAAAATCCAAAACGTTAGAAGGAGTAAGAGCTTTAGAGCCAATGGAGCTATATAAATACTGTTTCAGCAAACCAGTGACAAAAAACACTGGGGAGTAGAGAAATCAGTCAGTAGAAAAAACGAACTTGACACGTTCTTCAATCTGGGAAACTGACAAGTTAAGATAAAGTCGAAAAAATGTAAATATAAACCAAGCTAAACAGACAGCCCATGCCCTGTGATTGAGGATACGCTTGGATCCACACCGAGCGCACGGCAGAGTTCTCTGCAGAGGGAAGGGATGGCTCCACCAGCAGTGCCAGACCAAGGAGGTTCCTGTGCCACACACCTGCCCTGCTGCTGCTGCCCACCGCCGCCTCTCCCGGCAGCGCACGGATTCCTGCTCAGACCCGCACTGCCACGGAGTGCAACTACTTCTGATGCTACCAGTGGGATGTCAGAGGCTTCTTCGGGGACAATAACAGCTCATCTCTTTGGATTAAAAAGAAAAAGCTCTGAAAATGTGCTGTAAAAAGGTTAAAGACAATTTACTTTCTAAAAAATGATTTAATTAAAGACAGTCTACTGCAGTAACCAAATCTTTGAAATAATGTCTTCGAAGAAAGAATTTCTTCCATATGCATTCATAATAAGAGGATTTGGTTACAAAACTAATTAAATGCTATAATAATAGCTAGTGTTCTTTTCTGGGGGCCTGATTAATACAGCGGAACGGTTAGATAAAGATGTTAAATGCACTTAAAAATCCTATTTTACTAATATAAGGCATGAATAAATGGAAAAAAGGATATACTCTGTGTTATTTAATTGAGCTTAGAAGCAAGTGCCTCAGTTTTTTCCCTTTCTTTTCCCCTTTTCCCCACTGCTGGAGCTGCTCCTTCTCAAGCTCCCAGGATGCATGGTGGCTTCCCCCATTTGGGAGGAGGTGCCAGGCAGCCCCCCAGGGGCATCCTGCCTCTCCAGCTTCCAGGGAAGGGGGAACAGAGCCCACCCTGGCAGCAGGGCCTCCATGAGCCTCTGGGTTCATAAATCCTCATCTCTTCTAACCTGCTTTTTCTACGTGCTCCAGGGCACAGAGCCCAGGAAAAAAAAAAAAAAACAAGACAAGAAGATCATTTTTATAAATGCATATTTTGCTTTTTTGTTTTTTTAGGTTTTTTTCCCCCAGAAAATTCAAGAGGGACAAACAGTGCCCTATTTTCAAATCTGGTCTTCTACTGCTGAAGGATATGTGGGTGCTCATCCTTGGACCTCAGGAAACATTAGCATGGGCACTAAGCATTTTGCTGGTTTGGAACCCCAGAGCCATTTCTGAAAAATTTACGTCTTCATCTTTTGGCCTCTTTTTTTTTTTTTTTTTTTTTTTTTTTTTTTTTTAAAATTTTT
>JAWWEY010000055.1:70954091-70972106 GCA_035582745.1 Loriotus luctuosus | reverse complement strand
CCGCGCAGGATGCCTCCCAGACCCAAGCCGGCACCAGTGCCAACTCGGGCTGGTTTGACAGTGCCCACGGACTCCCAAAGGTGGAGGAAGGGGACAGTCTGCTACACAGCCCATTCCCACAGCCCCAGGGAAGGGCAGGCTGGGCACAGCCTCTCCAAGGGAACATGCATGGAATTGCCAGCCCTGGCTGGGGCAGGGGGACAGCTGGGAGGGCTTTGTGTGACCCCACTGTGCCAGGGACAGCAGGATGGGGACAGCAGGATGGGGACAGCAGGAACTGCCCCACTGTGTCCAGGGACACCAGGATGAGGACAGCAGGCTGGGGACACCAGGCACTGTCCCATCTCTGGAGCCCAGGGACACCAGGCTGGGCACAACTGGCACTGCCCAGCCCTGGTGCCCCCCAGCAGCCTCTCCCAGGGCATGCAGGGCTGGAGCTTGGTGCCACTGAAGCCCAAGGGCCCTTTCCCACTGAGCCCTGCCAGCCCAAGGCTTGCTCCAAGCCCCCCTGGCACCTACCTGGAGCTAAAACAAAGCGGCCCAGAGTGACACAGTTAAACCAGAGAGTCTCTCAGCTGTGGTGGAAATCAAGCATCCAGCAAATGTGAGGTGAACCCAAGAGAGTCAGAAGTCATTTGTTCACAAAGACAGGGAACAAATTTGAAAGTTAAAAAAAAATAAAATAAAAAGGAGCAAATATCTGTTTTCACATTGTACATAGTAATGATATAAAAACAATTGTCTATTTTTTTTTCCTTCTTATCCAAACAGAGTGCTTCAAAAAAATTGGCTCTAGATGACTGGTATAATTAAATAACTAAAATGAGTGATGAGAGAGCAGAAGTTAATTAAGATTGAAAACAACACTCCCATTAATTCACTCCATCATAATAAACATCAGAAGTTGACATGGCTGGGGCCAAAATTAAAATAAAAGAAAGAGAAATGGTGTGAGCAGAAGAAGAAGCGATTTGTTTTCATATGTATATATATATATATTTATATATATATAAAAAGGTAAGGTGGGGAGGGGTATCCATTTTAAATAGCCTAACAGCTTCATTTGCTGCACTGCCAAATTAGAACAGAATAAAATAAAGTTTAAAAAGGGGGGGGTGTAAATAAATTATACATAATTTACTAATCTGGGAACAGCTGACCATTATTATTATTATTATTATTATAATTACCATTCAACACTAGCAAGAAGAGGCAGTTCAACTGAAAAAAACAACCCCAACACAGTCATAAAATACAAACAAAAAAGAACCCTCTCTGACACAGAGGATATGATCAGCTACTCCAAGCATAATTTCAGAGCAAATCTTCTGAGAGAGAGAAAATAGAAAAGAATTTTTCAAAGCAGAGGTGGAAATCAAAATGGGGAAAACAGAAGAAAAGAAAAGAGATGTAGCAGGGTGCAACTGTCACATGCCCAAACATGGGAGTATTGTCCTAGTGTTCAATGGAATTTGCTTTTTGCTTTGCACGAGGTCTGCAGAGGTCAGGTTACACTTCGAGTGGGATTTCAGGAGGCAAAGAAAGGCATCTCCCCCTCCTACCTGTCCTGCTCATGGTCCTGCACCTGGCACCAAGGGCTGAATTTGCCTGATGGAGGGACTGACTGCAAAACCAGGGCTGCCAAGCAGGGCTGCCAGGGTTCTGTGAGTGCCTGGGCTGGGATCTCACTGCCACTGAGGGGTGCGGGGCTACCTTACAGGTTAGAGGGGATAACAACAGCCACGCAGCTCCCTCTGGGATAGGGATTTACTGGGAAGCAGCACAGAGCTGGCATCCTCAGCTGAAGAAACAATTCAGAGGAAGGTTTTGCCCCAGCACGATGCCAAGACCTTCCTTTGCAGGGCACAGAGCAGCTCCCAGACCCCTTCCTCACGCTGCGGCTGCCCAAGGAGGGCACAGCTGCCCAAGCCATGGGAGTGCTCCACAACAAGAATGGAAATAGTTCAGCACAGAGAATGATTTTTCAGCTGTGAGAGGCAGCAGAGAGGGAAACTCAGCACTGCACCGGTCTGAGTTCTTGTAACCCCACTTGGAATTTGGAAATCTCCTCACAGCCATCAGCCTTCCTTCCCACACAAACATCCCACTGGTAAAAGAAGAATTTCTGACAATGCACAGGAGAAAAAGAAGTCAGTGGGAAAAAAATTGCCTTTTGAATCAGAAATCAGCACTCAACCACCCTGAAGGGACGAGTTAATCAGAACTGGGCCCAGGTGGTGGTAACTTAATTATGCTCAGCACTTGGTAACATTTCCAGTGTCCCGTGCAGAACAAACCCCATTTCGGACAAGCCTTTTATGTTGTTTATGCTGCCACTTGAAGTGCAAACTAAAAGTAAAGGTTTCTTACAGACCAAGTCCCTTGGAGGGTGCAGGACTTCATTCTGGAACACGCTTTTTGCTCATGATAGTCCAAGATTATTCTTATTAGTACCATAAACACGCACACATGAAAATCCAAGACCATAAAATATTTTTTCTCTAAATTTCTTATGTCTCTCTCTCTCTTTTTTTTTTTTCACCTGAGAACAGCACCTACAGTTTCCTTTAAAAAGCAAAAGCAAAAGCAAAAATATATGTCTAATCTCACCAGCTGCTGGTATATCAGGTTCTTCAAGGGATTGTCTAAGATATAACACTGTCCTAACTTTAGACAGAGCAAGAAGCAAATGAAAAGCCAACGAAAAACAAAACAAGAAGAGACCAACCTAAAAAAAGCAAATTGGACTAGTTCAGCGCTTTAGTACAAATTTGGCACTTGCTCAAAGACTCAGTATGGTGTGCAACTGATGAAGAGAAGTCCTCTCTTGAATGGAAATGCTTGTTGGGGTTAACAGAAAGACTCCCCGCTTCCTTCCTTGCCAGCCACGCGCACAGGCACGCACACACACACACTTCTGACCCAGATTTGACAGGGAGGAGGAGGAGGAAGAGGAAGAGGAAGAAGAGGAGGAGGAGGAGGAGACAGAGGGGGTTAAAAGGAATTTTATCTTTTTTTTTTTCCTGTCAGGTGCATTACCAAAAAAAAAAAAATTATTTCTCTTTAAACTGTAGCACAAAACAACAAAACACATTCACAAGCCACTTGTTGGCACTGTGTACCTGAGTGAGAATTTCTAGAACATTGTAGAACAAACAGCCATAAAGTTTATTTGAAAAAAAAATAATAATAATAAAAGGTCAACGGGTAAGACTTCAGTGCTTGGGTATAGCAGCTGAATTACTGGCATTATTTTACCCATAGCTTATATCATTCTGTTGTTGTCGTCGTCGTCTTTGTTTCCTTTCTTCTGAGCCTTTTTTCCTCTGATGCAGGCTGATGTCTATTAGTCAGCTGATGTCCCAACTAGTTAAGACTAACAGTTAAAGTAACAGTCAGTGTATGAGAAAGTTAATGTGCTTGGCCACTGGCAAGGATAAACCAGATGGGGCTTTATTGATTGATCCGTTTCCTTTCCTCCTTGAAGTCCCGCGGGCGAGCGGCGGCCCCGATCAGTTGGCCTGGCCCGCCATGTGGTTTTCACTGTCACTGCCATAGTCTGCATCGGGGTCCTCCTCCTCCTCGTCGTAGTCGTCGTAGACGTCGCCGTTGGCCTCGTCGGGCTGCAGCTCCTCCTTGACGAGCGGCTCGTCGCCCTTGGGCCCGTAGGCGCCGGGCAGCGCGGGCAGGCCGGGCTCGGGGCTGCTGGACACGCTCGAGTGCTCCGAGGGCAGGTGGGGCGAGGGCATGCCCGCCATGGCGATGGCTCCCGGGTACACCACGCCCGCCGTGGCCAGCGGCAGCTGCGCCTGTTGCCTGCCGGGAGAGACAGCTGTGAGGGGATGGGAAATAAAACAGCCTGGACACGCGACTTGCTACGGTAAAACAGAGGGAAGTTTCATTTCTGACTCCAATATTCATGGATTTCCAAAAGTGACAGTAAAACCTCTCCAATGACACTAAACAAACCAACAATCCATCAGATTTCTCTTCCTCCATAAAGAACCATGAAACAATAAGTTATTTACATCAAGTACATAAAAGTGGCAGCGGCTCCTGTTGCCTGCTGGGAGGAGAGCGCTGTTAGAGGACACGAAACAATATGACACGGACACGCGACTTTCTACGGTAAAAAAGAAAGAAGTTTAATTTCCGACTCCAAAATTTATGGATTTCTAAAAGTGACAGTAAATTAAAAAATGACACCTGTCCAATGACACAACAGCAGCAGCTGCGCCCGTTGCCTGCCGGGAGGAGAGCGCTGTTAGAGCATACAAAATAAAACAGCCTGGACACGCGACTTTCCACGGTAAAACAGAAGGAAGTTTCATTTCTGACTCCAAAATTTATGGATTTCCAAAAGTGACTGTAAATTAAAAAATGACATCTCTCCAATGACACCAAACTAACCAACAATACAACAAATTTCTCCTCCTCCATAAAAAAACCACAAAGCAAGAAGTTATTTACATTAAGCACATAACAGTGGCAGCTGCGCCTGTTGCTTGCTGGGAGGAGAGCGATGTTGGAGGATATGAAACAAAACAACCCGGACATGCAACTTTCTAAGGTAAGACAGAAGGAAGTTTAATTTCTGGCTCCAATATTCATGGATTTCCAAAAGTGGCAGTAAATTAAAAAATTACATCTCTCCAATGACACTAAGCTAACCAACAATCCATCGAATTTCCCCTCCTCCATAAAAAACCACAAAACAATACATTATTTACATAAAAAAAACTCATTACAAAAATAAAAACATCAAAAAACCTAAAAAACCTTAAAAAAACAAAACAGCAGGAGAGAATGCAGAGGGTTGGAAACCTGCATGGAACACAAGGAGGGCAAGCTCAATAGTGGGTACTCTTGGGCCTGCACAGGAATTCTTGCACCCGCATTCGAAACTCACCGAGTCATGCTCCACAAATGAACCCAAATCAACTCCACTGATAAGAAAACCCCACCTCTGAAAGCATCTCTAGCTGTACCTGAGCTACACGGCTTCAGCTTGCCTGCTTGTGAGGGAAACTTATTTTCTGCATCAGCTTGGTGCCACCCAAAAATAAATATTGGACCAACTGCGGTCCAACTTAAAACCCATGTATTTTGAAAAGCTTCCTTTTAAAAAATCCAGCCTGCTATCAGGAGTGGACATTAGAGTCACAGTAACTAGAAATAAATTGCCAGTAGGAGAGAGACAGCAAGGTCTAGGCAGACTGCACAGGATTGGGAAGGTGCTGCAGGAAAATGCCTCTGGGTGAGGAGAAAGCAGAGACAATGCTGCCTCCACATTCCATCAGGGACCTGCTCATTACCAGGGAGAGAAACTGTGGGCTTTCCAGAAGCAAGATGAGTTTACAGGATGGGTCACTGAAGGCCTCCCACTGGGAGCAGCCCTTGTGAAAAGCAGATTCTCTGAAGGAACGTGGGTAAAACTGGGAAAAGGCAGACTTAAAATGGAAGCGGGCATTACTGAAAAATAAATAAAAAGCAAGAAAACAACATGAGCATTTGAGAAAATTTCCTACAGGACGCCCTTACACAGAGTCTAAGCCTTGGAAACCTGTCTGCGGTAATGAAAGAAGAATTATTCCAGGGCACAGAAATTCCCTCAGCATCAAGAACACTAGCTGTGTTATACCAGTGTTTGTTTCCCTGAGAAGCCTCAGAGTCCCGACAAGCCCAGAGGTTTAAAATTCATGCTGCTTTTGTTGCCTTCCTGCATGAAGTAATTCCATTGCAGTAATTCTGTTCAGTACATGCTGCACATTGTAATGTCATCAGCGGTGTGTCCATCTGCACTGAAAAGCCTTGCCACAGGAGACAGGGCAGAGTCTCTTGAGATGAACATTCTTAATTAAGAATGAAACCCTTCCCTGTTCCCCTGCCTGCCTGTGCCCTGGCTGCACAGTAAGCCTCACACAGTACAGTGATCCTGAAAGGCTCTCCTCTGCCAAGCAGCTTTATACTTGTTTGGAATTGCTTGCTGCATTTTCAGATACTTCCTGCCTGCCATCCAAGCAAGGCCTCCCTCCACAGAGCCCCTATTTCCATGTTTCTGAAACAATCCAAGTTGTCTCAGTTGAAGATACAGCTCTTAAAGTAGGGAGCGGATCTAATTTGCATTTTATTCTTAATTCAGGAGGAAGGCTTTTGTTTTCTGGAGTCAGCATCCCTGCAACAAGATTCAGCACACTTAAATTGGTTTTAATATTTAACAATAGGAACACTTTGCACTTAAATGGTGCTTTTCAGAGTGCTTTTCAAATATTAAATAATTTAAGAATAGTATTTTTCCACCTCTATGGGATGTCCAGCCTAGAGGATGTTGCAGCAGTCCTCAGACACTAGTGTATTAGGGCTCTCAGCAGGCCCTGCCTGACACGCTACCACTGAGGATGAGGACACTGAAATAGGGAACATTAAAAAATTCCCAGTCCTTCCCACTGGGACGCCTCCAGCACAGCCACAGCTCCTTTTGAACCAAGCACTTACTGTGGTGCCCAGGCAGGAGCTGGGCTGGTGTTTGGGAGTTCTGCCCTAAATGACCTGTACTGGTGGATGCCACAGATGGGGCACCCAAACCCTCCTAAATAACCCATCTGAACCAGGAATGCAATGCTGTGACTGGTGCCTGCAGCCATGGGCCACTCTGCCAGCTGCTTCCAGAAAGATTTCACCCTGGGTTGTGCCCCAGTGCAAATTACCTCCAGAAATGTCTTGATTTCAATGTCAGCCCTGTTTGGAAAGCTGAATTTCTGTAGGCAGAATGTTACAAGGTTAATTTTTCCCCAGGATGAGGCATGCATGTTAACCAGATAAGCAGCGTTTGGGGGGCTCTGTTGCCACCTATTCTTTTTCCATAAGGCCTCCTCCTCTTTTTTAATCTCTTGATGCCAAATGTTGGCTGACTTCCCTGTGTTTGTTTCAGTGCTTACCACTGGGATCACTGGACCTGCCAGCACCACAGGGTTAAGCAGCTCAAATTTCTCTGCTGAGCAGCTTATTCTAACAATGCACACTGTAGCTGTTTAAAACACAGGCTGCTGACACTTAACAGTCACTGGATAGATGCTCTCTCCTTTATTGCTACTTCCAGCCATTAACTGAAGAGATGTGCAACCCAGTCAATACTGAAAGGATTCCAAACTCAGATGAAACAGAACACAAATTCCATTATTTCAGGGGGTTGCTCTTTTTTGGATCCCTGTGTAGCTTTTAATTTTCACACGTGAATACAGAAATATCGTGGAATATTTGATTACTTCGGATTCTTTTTGATCTGCTGTAACCAACACCAAGGAATATCTGCAGAAGGAAAATATATGCTTGTCTTCTAGGCATATTTTATTCTAATCATATCAAACCGATCTATTAGCTGTTTATCAGAACTGGCCTTAAAATTTCTGCTCAACAGAAAGCATTTAACTTGCTGGACTGTTCAGACACTCCCTGGAAGTACAAATGAACAATGCAGACATGATGGGAATACAGCTTGGCATCAATCAACTGAGCCACGTCCATATTCCAGCTCAAGTTCAGTGTGCTCAGCAGTCCTTTTGCAGACCACTTGCCACAAATCCTACTGAATGCAAACTTCTTTTTTTTGGCTTTTGGATCCCGAGGCACTACCACAGATTCCTTCAGATGCTCTCTCTGAGGCCTCGAAATAGTTGTAAGGCTTTACTAGAAGACTTATTTCATTAGAAAATTTTTGAACTTATTTCATTAGAAATAAGTTTCATTACAAAATCTTAAAGCCTTTTTTCTCATGATCAGAGTGGAAATGAGACAGTTGGCTGAGGTGTTGAGTGTAAAACAGAGACAGCAATAGGGTTCCTAAAGCTGCCCAACCTCCTCCTGGAACACTTTGCCGTGCAGCACAGCTCTCACTTCCTGTTAGCAACGCCTGACTCTCTCTCCAATAAACTGCAATAAAGAATGAAGCTCTCTCCCTGCTTTTGGCTAGTTTTTGGATGGAAGGGGTGCGTGGGAGGTGCCCTACCCGACGTTGAAGTACTGCCGCATCTCCTGGCGCCGGTTGCGCATGATGGCCTTGTACTCGCCGATGCGCAGCTTCTTGCCGTCCACCAGGCACGTGCGCTTGGGCCGCGGCTTGTACTTGTAGTCTGGGTACTTCTCCAGGTGCTGCTTGCTCAGCCGGGCCTGCTCCTCGTAGTATGGCTGCTTCTCTAGGTTTGTCATAGCTTTCCAGCGAGATCCTGCCACCAAAACATAGAAAACAGGAGAAAAAACAGAGATGAGATGCCGCTCGTCCCCAAATGCCGCCAGGCAGGGAAACAAGTAGGTCACCCAGAAGAAGACACCCAAGGCCATTTGGCTTTGGGCTGGGAATCTGTCAGAGCTTTCAGACAGGGTTCTGCTCTTGTTTGTATTTGACTCATAAACCTCCAGGGGATGGCCAAGATGCAGAGAGAGGCGGCACTGGAAATTTTGACCCGATATTTTACTGAAATTTATCTGCCTCACAAAGACTTTCAGGTGGGCAGTAAAACCACGATCCTGACAACGGGCAATGCCTGACACTTTGCTCCAGGAAAGAAGGCAGTGTATGTTGGAGGGATGGACACAGAGTCTGCTCTGCTGTGGCCCCACACTTTCCCCGGACTCACAGCTCCTGCTCATGGAAGGCTCCACTCCATGGGCGGCTGTCTGTGATCCACAGCTGGATCAGGGCATCAGACCTACACAAGCCCACAGTCTAATCCTTCCTGGCAAACACTGGGTCTTTCTGGCTCCCAGGCTGGTGGTCAGGAGAGGAACTGACTGGAAATGCTCTGGAGCCAGGTACAGGAGCCTGCAAAGACCCTGAAGCAATGCCTCTGAAAGCCATAAACCATCCCGTATGTGTCAGTGGGGTTTTATCTCCAGGACCAAGTGCTGGGAAACATTGCCAGCCCCAACTTAAAGAATTTACTGTGCCATGAAGGGAAAAGCACTGGGCTAGTGGCATTTCTCTCCCAGGAGCTGCACTATGGCTTCATTGCTGGCAGCCCTGTTTTCTGACTATGCTAACCTGGATATTTCAGATAGGGATACAGTAAAGACTTCAAAGTTGTTTTCAACTGCCTGCTGAAAGTTGTAAACTGATATTTCTTAAAGGATATAATATGGGAGCAGAAAGTAAAAGTTCTGGAATCAGCTGCCCCATTTTATTTTTCCATTAAATATAGAAGTGCTTCAGGGTAAGATACATTTCAAATAACAGGAATACTTCAAGCTGTGAAACCTGTGGCCTAGAAAGAAAACTTTATTGGAAAATAGCCAAGTTTCCCACTGGAAAAATGTTTGAATAGTTTCTCAATTTAATGGGTTCATAATGCCAAATGTCATACTTGACTTCCTCTTGTTCCTCACTTTTTGTGGTCAGCTCATGCTACTCCTCAGGCTGGTCTTATCCCACTGTACCCCCAAGACTCGCAGTAGAGGGAGCACAGTTATCCTTCCTCCAGGAAAGAAAACACTTTCATTCCCTCTAGAAAGGCCCCTTGGGATTACTGACACCATTCCCCCATTGAACCTTTATTCCCTGCTGCAGTCTGGGCTTCCAGAGAGAAGAGCTGGTACCAGCTGCCCTCACATCCAGAGATAACCAATGCATGAACACTGACGTCTTTGTCCTGAGAAGGGGCACTGGGCATGCCTTTCTCAGCAAAGACTGCTTTGAAGTCAAAACCATCATTTTTCATCCTGTTTACAGCATGCAGAGATCCCCCAGCTAGCCCTGGAATGGGAAGGGGTTTAATAGAATTGATGTTAGCTTAAGCTCAGCACCATAACTGCCTGGCTAGATGGCTTTTAGGGTCTGCACTGGAACTCCTGCACGTCCCCTCTAATGCCACACAGAGGAAGTGTCTGTGCCTGGGCACTGGTGCCAGGGCTCTGTGCTACACAGGGCAGCACCCCTGGGACCAGAGTCCTGCTCAGCAGCTTGGGCTCCTGCACAGAAACTATTCCCAGCTTTTCCTGGCAAAGACAGTGGCTGGAAAAATGACACTGACTTTCCTCCTGGACTGGGGGATGGATGCCACGGTGACTGTCACAACACTGCACACCAGCCTGAGTGAGCTCCCTGCTCACCATCCATGCTGGCAAGCTTTGAGTGGGTCAGGCATGCAGGGCTTTTCTGCTTGACCATGAAACAGGAGCCCATTCCCCTCTCTGGACACATGCAAAACCACAAGCAGGATTCCAGCACAACTCTCCCTGATGTGGTGGCTGAAGTATTTAGGGAAAAAACCCCAAATTCAAAGGCTTTGCAGCACCAAGCACAGTTCCTGCCCCTCAGGCAGCCAGAGCTGTGCCCACACAGCTGTGTGTGACTGGCAGCACATCTGGAGAGGGCAAATCTTTGAATGCAGGGCAGAAGAGAGATGCCCTCACCCCTGCCCAGCCACTTGTGCTCCAGGCACACACGTGTAAGGTTCAGAGCTCTGCTCGCTGCTGATTTTAAGCCAAGTTTCTCTGACAAGATTTTTCAGCTGTTTGCAATATTCTCTAACTTTCACTGCATTAGACTGACATTTTTCAATCTGAGCACCTGAATCAGGCTGATTTTATGTTTAAAAACATTCTCATATAGACAAACCCTTGTATAATGTATAGGTATGTGTACACATCCATGTAAACACATGTATACACTCCAAGAGAACTTCTGAAGCTAGTAATTAACTCAATTTTTTCCTAAAATCTTTACGTAGATTTCTCAGTGAAATTAATTAAAATATTTACCGAAACATCTAAACAATGCATTATTAAATTGACAGGGTCCAGCAGTCCCATTTTAGCACTTTTTTAACAATTTACTAAAAAAACCATTATCCACAAGTTTAAGTTGCAGTGAACAGATGGATGACAAACGTATGCACAGATGAATTTAGTGACAAATCCGTGTATCTCATTTTTATGCTCAAAACATAATACCACAGTGTCAAACATAATCCCTAGAGAATTCTAGTGCTGGGAAGGGCACCTCCTCTCATTTTACCATAAAAATGACCCTGGATTGGTGAGAACTCCATCTAAGTTAGTGACAACAAGCTCTGTGACCTCAACGTGTAGCAGTGCTGCTGGAAAAATGGGAAAGAGAAATTGTGGCTTTCTAATAAGGACACCCTAATATCTAGCTGAACTGTGAGATTTAATTGGTCACCCTGTGCCAGTTAACAGACAGCTCCCTGCTGGCTTCAAAAGCCTGGCCTTTTGCAGCTGAGGGAAGAACTTTGTAATGTTTCTGTCAAGAAGGAAGATGCCAGGACATCCCTCTCTATTGCACACATAGAATGAGAAAAAAAAAATCAAATGTGATGCTGTAAAGAAATAGAAACATCATCTTTCACTGTCTCAGACCTTGCTTTTCCTCATATCTGGCAGCAAAACAGAGAGTTTGGAGTCAGCTATACTGTCTGTCACCTCAACAGGATCTGTAATGAATTTGCACATTTTACTCCAACTACTGTATATCTAATCAGAAAAAGATGTCTCCATATCTCCCTGATCTAGCGCCAAATAGTAAAAGGTGATTCCTTATGTTAACAATTTCAGCAGAATGGCTTATTAAAACCAGATTTTAGGGTATTATAAAATGCTTAGAAGCCCTTTAAAATGTCAACCAGGATCCCCAGAGACTGCGTAAAATGTCAGCCCAGCTCAAGCGCCTGTTTTAAGCAGAATGAATTAGCAGCGTGCTGTCGGAGGTTGTTATCCAAAACAATCAGTTAAGAGGGAAAACATCAAGCTCCCTTTGTACTTTCTATATGAAAAGGGCCATTCAGAATGATCTTGTAGATTTCTGAGGCTGATTACTGAAAAACAGGTTTAACCAGGTCTACTCTCAATTTAGAAACAGACCAAAACTATTACTGCCCTGTCCTCCGGCTAATCACATCATACACCTCTGACCAGTACGATCACTTTTAACCAGTATAAGGTTCTATTGCCATCAACATAGCCAATTTAGCCTTCTAATCCTGTTCCCATAACTAATCTAATCATCTCGTACCACCCTTTAAATCATGGGTTAATATCATCACATCTGCCATCCGTGGCAATACATTTTGCTTCTCCAACCAATTTATCTTATTTCCACTTGCCCCCTGCTAAGTTTTCATAATACCACTCTAATCAAGGGAAGCCTCAAACCTCTGACCAGTCTAAACCTGGCATGTTTACCAGCCCTGCAGCTGGTTAATGCTGCCATCAGAACTGCACTGCATCTCTTGAGCAGCCTGCAAAACCAGTGAGATCTGCAGCACAGGTAAACACGTTCCCTGCTCAGCCACTGGCCTGAGGGATGCTTAGGTCCTCTAGATGTTTTTATTGGTAAAAATACAATCTCTCTAATTTGGTCACAGATGTATTATTTTTCTGCTGAGAAGTAATTCAGTGGCCTCAGTGAGCCTCACTAGTCACCTACTGCATCATCCAGCACAGCATAGAGAAGTAACTTTGGACGGAACATGGTCCTGAGAATCTGATCAAACACTGACCAGTTGGAAGAATTTGGCATGAGATTCAGCAGAGGATGCTCGAGACAAATATTGATCAGGATGTGAAGAGCAGATAATATGTAAATCAGGGGTTTTTAAAAACTCTTTTCAATGTACAAAGAATGAAGAACCACCAAGTGTAGGAGAAGATCAGGTTTGAGAACGTGAAGGTGCACAGATCTGTGGGGCCTGCTGAGATACATCTGCAGGGCCTGAGGGAACTGACAGATGAACTGGCTAAGCCACTGTCCATCTTAGTGGAGAAGCTTTGGCAGTCTGGTGAAGTTACTGCTCGCTGGAAAAGCAGAAATGTAACCCCCATGTCTAAAAAGGAAAACTTGGGAACTATAGGCTCCTCTCCTCCTCGGAAAAATGGCCACAACCTCAATAATTACAAAGAATATTTCAGGCTGTGGTTAATCCACACTGCTGGGCAGCCCAGGGGAAGCTCCCATCGCTGTTCTTGGTGCAGTGAATAAACGGCAAGAGAGAAAAAAGCAATTCTGTTTTGTCAGGCGCTCAGCTGAGCTCGGTCAGAACCTTCTCCAGCTCACTCTTACCTAGGATCTTGCTGATGTTGGAGTTGTGCATGTCGGGGAAGGCCTGCAGGATCTTCCTGCGCTCGTCCTTGGCCCACACCATGAAGGCGTTCATGGGGCGCTTGATGTGCGGCTCGTTGCTGCCGCGCCCGCGCGACTCTCGGTAGATCCGCGACTCCGACACCCCCGCGCTCCCTGCAAGGCAAGGCACAAGGGCTCCACTCGTGCTGCAGCACCAGCTGCCTCTGCCAGCAGCACCCAGCTCAGCTGCTGCACCCAGCTCAGCTGCTGCACGCCCCGTGAGGCAGCGTTCACAACAGGTAATGGCTAATACATTCCATATTGCCTGGTTTAGTTATGCCGTTAAATCAGTATCACACACCATTGCTTTCCAACACAAAGTATTACACAGCTTTTCTATGCCATCTTTTACTGGTTAATTACATAAACCAAATATATATTTATCCAGCAGGTTTATTTTTTATTTTCATCCTTTCTTGCTTACAGAATGCTGGTCATATTGTGTCACCTTTCTTCTATGTTTCTGTCACTATAGGACACAAAAAAACACAAGCACACACCGCTGTTCTCAAGGTGAAGGAAAAGGGAAGTTTATTTTCTGACTCTAACATTTACAGCTTTCTAAGAGTGACAGTGGATTGGAGGGTGACAGTGCCACCTCTCCAATGACACCGGTCAAACTAACAGTCCATCAACTTTCTCTTCTTCTATAAAGGAATGCAAAACAATGAGTTATTTACAGAAAGTGTGTGAGAAAGTTCACTACAAGAATGTCAACATCAGAAGGCTTAGAAAACATTAAAAAACCAGAGTGACACGTTTCTGTGACACAAAGAGTGTGATAGATGGCAATACTGGGCATTTCTTCTTAAGCAATTCTCTAACTAGCAAAATTTACATACTTGTCTGTTTTTGTGTTTACACCTCCTTAACGATATATGCAATAGCAGAAAAACAAATAAATATTGTGCTTGCTTCATCAAACCAGTAAAGCCCCCACAGATGCAGAGCACACAGCACTTATGGAGGATCAGGTTTACACTTCATGGCTTCCCTGTGTGATCCCACTTACCCCACATGTATTTGCCTCCTCTAGTCCCTTTTATTATCAGTAATACATTTTTGGTCCCATCTTGAGACCTTCAGTGGACAGAAGGAAGGTTAAAAATCATCTCCAGACTTAAAACACCCCACAATGAATCACTTCCTCCTGCCTTATTCCATAGCCATTTATTGCTAACAGCTTGTGTTCCTCATGGGCCTTCAAAGCACTGGATTCTCCCTCAGATCCTGTTGACACACACGCACACACAAACCTGGAAATCAGGAAAATAATTTGTACTGACCATCAGAATCTCCACTCATGTTGAAATCCATCATTGCGTGGCTGAACTTCCCATCTTCACTCTGCTTTACTGCCAGCTGCTGGGTCAGGGTCTCCAGTGTTGTTTTGTCCTATATGGGCAGGATGACAGGATTTGGATAAGGAAAACAATTAAATATTGTAACTCTAAAGTTTGGACATTATTTAGGAGGTTTTTAGGGAAGCTAGATAACTATACACAAGAGTTTACTGAGTCATGTACTGAAGAATAAATAACAATGCTTTTTCTGGAAGAGACAGGGTTACAGACTCTACCATAAAGTCCTTTTCAAAACTTGCTCATTAGCTAGTGATAAGCAAACTCCATAGTGTTGAAAAGATTGGCTTAGTTAGGCATGATAAAACTGGCTGCACATCTGAAGAATACTTCAACTCTCTGCGTTCTGGGACTGCAAAGCTGGCCTGACTTTTAGGTGACACATGCTCTTTTGCAATGCATTTACTGTAGCACTCTATTTCTAGCCTGCAATCCAAGTGCAGAGACATGGATGGCTTTGCTCTGTTTCTTTTTTAAAAGGCAGTATTTTAGGAAGCAGCCCATAGGGCAAGAAAAAACACCCTACAGTTCAAACTGACTCAGACCTTGGGAAAGGTTCAGCCTGAATTAGGCATGATCCTTGGGCAGCAGTTTGTGTTCTTGTCCAGACTGTTTTGTCCAACCCTACTAACACCCCGTCCATCACTCATGTGGTCAGAACTAACTGTGAACCCTGGATTGCAACAGGCAGCTGTGTGCTGCCAATTAATCTGTCTAAAGACTGCCAGAACAACATGCTAGAGCAATTCACTCCAATATCCTCTTTAAAACACCTCGCTTCCCCCGAATTGTTTGACTCTACAAACACAAAGGTGTTCCATTTTCCAACTGTTTTTGTTTTCCCAATGACTTCTGCTCATGAGCACTCTTTCTTCCTGACAATCATATGTTTAAAAATAAATTTTTCAGGGAAGCAATACTAACATTTCAAAATCTCAGGCACCATGCCTTTTGCAAAGCTAAGAAAATGAAATGATGTGGCATGATAATGAAGTGGCTCCAGTTGAAAAAATTCTTTTGAGCTTCTTCCTGAAAGAAAAGATTTCTATTTCCTTGCTCTATTCTACTCCTGTTGGCTGTAAAAGATCAATAAACTAAAAAAAAACATTCAGTTTCCACATGGCAACTGTTTCATGTAGCCTAATAATGTCACTGGGACGTGTTACACAGGAAAACAGAAAAGAGAACAATGCAAATACAGAAATGCTTCCTGCAAAGCGATGTCCCTGCATCTGCAATTCAAAGAATGGTTCAAATTCATGTAAGTCACTGCACAAAGATTTTCTCAGGAAGAGTTAGAAACAAGGCTAATCTGCTCCACTTGGTATTTTCAGAGTTTAGGGAACATGAGGTTAACTTTCCTATTCCTCACATTCATTCTCACTACGAATCCCTTTCACACTCCTGGTGCTTTGTCTACACCCTGACACTTCAGCATGGAAAGCATGCAAGAGGAGTTATCCTCTTGCTTTTTGCAGGAAAAGCTCATGCAGCACACTCAGCCTATCCAAGGAAAAGGGTTTCCATAACACTACCAGGCACAGCAGATCCAGAAAGCTTGGAGAACCTTCAAACAAGCACCTGAACTAGCCAGGCATGTAGCTTCACCAAACTCTTCAATCCACTGTTTTTAACTCAGCTCTCATTTCCAAAGCAGCCTGTCAGAAGTCAAAAAGTCAGGACTAAGGTGACTTTGTATTTATCCCAAATTGATTGCAGATATATAATGGAAGTCAACAGTTTTTACTCAGAAAAAAAAAATCTATTTCCTGTCAACTTCATAATGCTAGAGTTCAAAAATTTTTATGTCAGGAATCATTTTAAAACACTGGCACCAAGCTAGAATAAAAGAACAGCTTCTCTTGTTGCTATATTATGTGGAAGGGAGTTACTCTGCTGCAGACTTTTGTGAAGCACCTCTTGGAAAAACAGAGCTAAGAGCACACAGGGCATGGGCTGAACCTTCTTCTTCAGGCAGGCAGCTACAGCTCCTTGGTCAAAGCCTGACCTAGCCAGGTTTGGTTTCTTGGTCAGAGCCTGACTCGGCTTGTGAGACAAGCAATTCTAAAAATTAGACAGCATGCTGAAATTCTAAAAAAGCAGCAAAAACAAACAGCAAGGAGCACTCATGTCCTTCCAGGAGAAGAAACATGAAACACAGCCATCTCTTGCTTGCTAAACATGAAGGGATTCCAAATTTCTGAGTTTTGTATCAGACCTCAGAAGGCTGAAAGACATTTTATAAGTATTTTATTTCTTCATGAAGGGTTTCCTAATCATCACTTCTATTGGATTGTAGGAGACACTCTGTGGAGGGGCAGCAAGAGCTCTGTTGACTGGATCATTTAAAATTCTAATGGGTAAACCAGAGAAGATAATAGTGTGGAGAGCATTCAATCTCAAAACAGCCCAATTGTTCAAAGTATTACCAGAGAGGTTTCATCAACAGCCACAATGTGATGAGAAGTTTCTAAAACTTTATTAATCAAAGAAATGAACCTGCCAGAGAAGACTGATTTGTACCACAACTCCTAGAAATGCTCTAATTATATTTAAAAGAACAAAAACACATACACACATGGAGTATGTCATGTAAAAAAAAATATAAGAAATGACTAAGCACCACAAGTCAGACTCAGTTTTGTGGTCAGCTGCAAAAGTTACTTGGCTCCCTGTCATGGATAGCTGTCGTAGTTTAACAAAACATTGATCTAAAAATGACAAGAACTTGGTTGCAGTCTCTTTCATGGAAGGAACATAAAACAAGAAGAGTCAAAACATATGTAGAACAGCCTGATCCTGCTTGCCAGAACTCCTCCCACTACTAGCTGAAAGTGAAGCAAGCCCTTGGAAGGCCTGAGGAACAAAAACATCCTGCTGGCTTTGTCCCCTGCCCTCCCTGCTGCCCCAGCACCAGGGCACTGGGACCATCCCACAGCTACATCCAAGGGGTCTGCAGGGCCCTGTGAGAGCTGGGCACATGGCCTGGGCACAGGGCCTGGCTCCCTGCTCCCCCTGGAGCCATCCTGAGAGGGCTGGGCACAAGGCCTGGGTCCCTGCTCCCCCTGGAGCCATCCTGAGAGGGCTGGGCACATGGCCTGGGCACAGGGCCTGGGTCCCTGCTCCCCCTGGAGCCATCCTGAGAGGGCTGGGCACAGGGCCTGGGCACATGGCCTGGCTCCCTGCTCCCCCTGGAGCCATCCCCCAGCCTGGGCTGCCTGGCAATCCCTGCAGTGCTCTGGCAGGAGCCATTTCCCCATGGCATAATCCAGGTTTGCACTGCCACTGGAGCAGGACTCTCCCCTCTGCTGCTCTCCTCTCCCCAACCCTGCTTTCCCTGACAGGAATACTTCTCCTTTCTGTTCTGATGCCTGCAGAGAAAGAGCCAGCTCCAGAGGAGGAGTTCAGGACCATAACTTCACATTCAGGACCATTGTCGCAGACACCTTTTTATGAAAAATCCTTTCCTTAGGATTTTTCCTCCTGAGAAGCTGAGAGGCCTCAGGAACAAAATGTAACCAATGG
>JAWWEY010000055.1:70940718-70953991 GCA_035582745.1 Loriotus luctuosus | reverse complement strand
TCCTCCTGAGAAGCTGAGAGGCCTCAGGAACAAAATGTAAACATTGATTATCTGCTGCTGTGGAATGCAACAGATGGGTATGTGACTGGCCCATCTTGGATGTTTCTAATCACAGCCCAGTTGGCTCAGACAGAGCGCCGAGCCACAAACCTTTGTTATCATTCCTTCCTATTCTATTCTTAGCTGGCCTTCTGATGAGAACCTTTTCTTCTATTCTTTTAGTATAGTTTTAATGTAATATCTATCATAAAATAATAAATCGGCCTTCTGAAGCATGGAGTCAGATCCTCGTCTCTTCCCTCATCCAAGAACTCCTGTGAACACTGTCACAGTGATGCCTGCAGAGAAGGAGCCAGTTCCAGAGGAGGGGCTCAGGTCCATAACTTCACATCCAGGACCATAACCATACAGTGGTTCAGGACCATAACTTCACATCCAGGACCAGAACCATACAGTGGTTCAGGACCATAACTTCACATCCAGGACCAGAACCATCCAGTGGTTCAGGACCGTAACTTCACATTCCTGCTTTCCACATCCCAAGGGAACTGAAGGGCCAGGCAAAAAGAGCCAAACACAGTTACCCAGGGACTGCAAGGAGAAGCTTGCTGATCACTTCTTGCACCTAGGAATTCCCCACAAACACAGATGGACACAGCCTGCTACCTTTGCTCAATGTCAATAAACTAAAAAGAAACAGATGGTTGCCTGCTACTGTCCTTTTGTGTGTCTCATTTCTTCCCTTCCCCTCCAATTACAGTTTGTACAGCTATTTCCCATATCTAAATGCTAAAGGTGGTATGTTCAAATAGATTTGGGTTTTGAGGAGGTAGTTTTTATCTGAGATTGATGAGCAGGACCTGTGGCAGCATCTGATGGGGTCTGTGGTACTGAGGCACATCTCCTTGCCCAGCAAGTGCCTGTAAATATCACCCCTTCCAACACATACCCTGCTCAATATGCACCAGATCTTAAAGTTTCGGGCAGATTAACTGCTATGATTGCACAATAAATGTTCACTTCATGACAGAAAAGCATACTCAATTATTAGAAAAGGTGGTGGCACCAGGTGTCATCCATTCAACCCTGTGGTATTTTCCTCAGCTCTCTGAGAAGGTGAAGAGCCCTCCGCTCCATCTAGCACAAATAAAGGCTTTATAAAGGTAATCTTTGTGTGCAATCCCTCTGCCTCTTGTGGTAACAAACATCAGAATAGGCTGAGTTCTACACTTTCCCCCAGAGTCCCACCAAGTGTGGAGCACACGAGGTAGGCAGGCATGAGGGATGGTGGAGAGCTGGGAGGCCTCAGGGAACAGCTGGCAGCATTGAGCTGTGCCCAGAGCTTGGCACAGGATGGATTATTCGCACTGCAGGATCTGCCCCTGCCCATGAACGCCACGGTGCTCCACAGCAGGCACTGTGCACCCTGCCCAAGCCCTGCTATGGCCCAGATCCTGCCACGCCTCCACCTGCTGCAAGAGAATTTCCAGCTGTTTTCAGAGGGATCTTCGACTTGGATTCGGGTTTTTCTGTGTCACCAAGTGTTCTTCACTCCTCACTGAATTACCCACAACTTTTCACAAAGGAAGGCAGGATTATTAACTGCTTACCAGAAGGGAAACTGAGTCACACGTTATGGGATTTGCCAAAGGCTCCTTAGTAAGGCTGATAAACATTTTAGTAACTGAAATTAGCACTCCTGAATCTTCCACAAAAATTACCATCTCAAGCCTGTGATTTCTTTATGAGTGTGGAGTTGTGACTCTTGCTGATGGCACAGGGTACCAGGGAGAGCAAAATAAAAAAAAAAAGCAGTTATAGATCCACCACTGCAATGGACCTTGCTTAAGCAACGCCTGCAGGGCTGTAAAACTCATAAAAAGCACATGCATAAATGATAAAATAGAGTGAGGCTTTCAAATGTTGACTCAGTAATTGTTAAACCCCTTCTGGCTGCACAATTTTATAGTCTTCTACTGTACTAATGAAAACGCAAGAAACAACAAAGAAGGGCTTTAGCCTTCCAATTATATAAACTCTGTGGACCACCAAAGAAGATGAAAGATTATTTATAATGTCACAGCAAGTTATCATTTGGGAGATTTTTTGTAGTTGCATCAAAGTTGAGTATGAAGGAACAATGCATTCACCACCCCCTCAGCTCTTTCAATCTTGCTTATCCAAGATCTCTATTTTTCATGGAATAATCCACCTACAGAATCTAAAAGCAGCATTAGAAACAAGAAAATAAAAGAACGGTCTTTATATGTGGCTCTTCCTGATTTTATGGTACTCCTTTCAAAATTATGACACGCAATCTAAGCTGGGGCTACATCAGTTGGAACCATACCTTTTGGTTTATGGCACTTGTTAAAATCCAAATAGCTTCAATCGTGCCCAGAAATCACTGCCCCTGATCTGCAATCTACGTGAAGTGTCACACAGACTCAGCACAGGGTTCCTCATGGGGAGTTAGAGGGAAAAGATCAGAATGACCATGGAGACACAGACATTTAATTACTGCTCTCTCAGGAACAGACACCAATTCACAGAGAGAATCTGCTGAAACTTACACACTCATTTCCCTTTGTTGTGTATTGTGGACACAGAGCTTCAGTTTCTCAACTCAGTATCTTTAAAAGCACTGAAGGCATGACAGAGCCCACTGAAATAAAAAGAGGAAAATCCTCAATTACCTGGCAAGGGTCAGGCCCCTAAGGTGTTTTATTTTGTGGGTTTTTTTTTCTTTTATTAATTCTTTGTTTGAGAAAGAATGAAAGAATGACTTCATTCATAAAGCTCATTATTTGGCCTGGAAACAAACGGATGGGAAGCAGCAATTCTGGAGGACACTGAGGTCCTGCTTTTCCCTTGTAATGCTCTCTGAGAGACAGAGCAAGTCAGGACCTTCACATGAAAATGCACACAGGACTGGCCCAGCCCAGGATTTTGAAGAAGGAATAAAAAGGAAAAGGAATGAAAGCAGAGGTTGAGATGCTGTTTCCTTCTCAGGAAAGCTGTTAGAGCATGGGCAGAGGCACTGACCTCAAGCAGATCCAGCTGTAATCTGCTGACTGCAAATAGGTTAAGAGTTCCATGACCCAGTTTCTCATCCAGACTGCTCCTTGGGCTGACATGGCCTGTAACTCTCTGTGAACTGTTCAGCCACTGCACCTTAATTTCTGAACTCCACAGGATGGAGACAGTGATGCTTTCCCACCACTGTGAGGAGTTCTGAGGTCTCTGGATGAAATGTGCCATGGAAATTTTAACCAGGGGCTTCCCAGCGAGTCAGAAAGCTGGTACAGCTGATCAGTCTGGAAAGGAAACACCAGCTGGGGGACAGGGGTGGCACACTAAAAGGAAACAAGAGGAAAATCACAGCCCACACAGGATTTCCTGGGAAGGAGGGTCTGCATGCAGGCAAAGAGAAAGCAAGGACACAGAGCCTGCTTTTCTGGCAATTGTGTGATAAACAATGGGTGACTCAACTGCACAGCAGCAATGCAGCCATCACAGAATACTTTTCCCCCATTTTTCCCTAGAAGGAATTCAAATTCTGAAGGTACTCAAATGATGAAGGCTGCTGTACCTCTGCTTACTCTTCCTCCAGCCCTGCTGAACAGGTCAGGCCGAGCCCTCAGGAGCCCAAAGGGACACAAATCAGAGAAGAATCAGGCCCAGCCTCTATCCCACTGGAGAGAGGTACTGCACTGATGCTGAGTCCACAAATGAGCTGAAAGCCCCAGTGACTTGAGACATGTGATCACATAAAAACAATAAAAAATCCCAGGAAGTAATAAGATCTTATGGCTGTGGGGCACAGCTTAGAACTTAAACCCAAGGACTCCAAAAGCTCCAAAGTCGTAACAAGGACTCCCCATCACTTGCATGGTTTTACTTTCAGGAGGAAGTTTATGCATCTTTATTGGGTTTCATAAAACTTCCACAAGAGCATGAACAGCTGCAGTGCTCCCTGACCCACCCTGGGCTGTGAATGTTCCAAATCTCTGCCCCTTGGAGTGAACCAAGTCTGCATTCCCATTTGGAGTTCAGCACCTGCCTGGACCCAGGGTTCTCCCCTTGCCTCTCTGCCTGCTGCTCTCCTGAACCTCAGCTGGACTTTCACACACACACATCCATGGGCAGAATCCATCCCTCCCTCTGCAGGCTTTGTTTTTTACTAGCCAACCCTGCCCATGCATCCCTGCCACCACAAGGCACAGAGGACACCCAGAAATATCCACAGCTTGTCTTTAGAAAATGGATCTGGGCATTTAATACATGATGGTCAATCAGGAGGGGGAGAAAAGCAGTGTTTTAAAATGAAGAGCTAAAATCTTTGGAGGAATAAAAGAAGTCCTCCCTGCAGAATCTCTCTCCCTCTCATGCGTAGGCACTTGCTAACTGAGAGTAGTGGCACTGTGACAAAAGCAGCAAAACCAAAGGCAGGCTCTGCTAAAGGAGAAGGGGGAGGGGAGTTCTTCCACTGGCCATCTGTGAAAACAAGGCATGTGGCCATTAGATGCAGAGGCTGTAAATATAAATACACACAAGCTCCACAAAGTAAATGGCAAAAAAAAATAAGAAGAAAAAAAAGGGGGGGAAGATAATAAGTGGATAAACTTTCAGGTGAAGTAAATCAAAATGTTCATTGCTTTGTGTTGGGAAAAACCAATTTTGATCTCTGCAACGTGCAAGCCTGCCCTGTGTTTTTTAAATTAAATTAGTGCAAAGTTTCAGGAGAAATGGCAGTGGGGGCAGCAGCCCTGTTGAACAGGATTCCTTGACCATGCAGACCCCGTTGGGCTGCTGACTGAAGTCTGACACCCTGGTGATGGGTGGGTGATGACACGATACCTGCTTGACTTGGGACACACTTGGAAAACTTTGTGCTGTGTGCTGACAGCAGGAACAAAGAGCACTGCAATCCCCACACAAGAATTCCTGCTGGCAAAGTGAAACAAACTCAGACAGAGAGTAGGGAGAGGGCTACTGAGAGAGGGATGTGCAGTGTGAGGGGAGCACAGGGACTTCGTGCTGTGCCAGGTCGCACAGCCTGGTCCCACACTGTGCCAAGGGATCTCTGCTAACACTGCAGGAGAGAACCAGAGCATCCTTGCACTGCCCAGCTCTGCTGAGGTTTTACAGACTGGGCTGCAGGGTGCGTCCATCAGCTCTGCTGGGCTTGCAGGGAGGAGTGTGTGTGATATCTGTGCCTGACACAGCTTCTGCTAGTCCCTGCAGTAAAAATTTCCAGTAAAATATGGCAGAGATTATGAACCTGGGCAGGTTTCAACTCCTGCAAAGTGATCTGGCTTATGATGTCAGTACTGTGCCTCTGGGGTAATTTTCAATGGGTTTTTCCTGCTTGCACCAGGTCCCAGTTTCAATCATCCCAAGTTCCTCAGCCCAGCCTGACCCATGACCTCTCAGTCTGCAGCAAGCCCAGGATTCATCTGTTGTGCCAACCCTTCTCTTCTCTTCTCCTGCCTGCCCTTCTGTCCCGAAATTTTCTCTTGACTTTCTCGTTCAAATCTAACCACTAGGGGAAGAAAAAAAGTTATTGAAGCAAAATTCTCTACTGCAAGAAAAATTTAAATGTCATGTGTTAAACCAGCTCATCCATGTGAGCTGCAGTGTTTTATTGCTCAAAGGCAGCAGGAGCTGCTGGTTTGAGATCCTTAATATTGCCCTTCTTCCCAAGGGGAGAGCAGGGCCAAAATCCCCTTCAGCTCAGCGATCACAGTGGTGTCCTAAGAGTTAACTGTGCTCTCCCCATCCATCAGGCAGCCAGCGAGGCATCAGGGGGATGATGGATGTAAAATTATTGCAGGGCTGCCACCCAATACACTTCCTGCCATTTGTAACCAGCGCTGGAACCGACACACTCTTTTCATTATTAAACATCCACATTAAGTCAACATTGGTCACTGTCATCCCACGTTTGGCACTTTCTTAAGGGGAACAGGGAGAGCTGGGGGTGGGAGTGGGGAGGATGGAGGGAGGAGGGGGGATTGGGCACGGGAGCAAAGGCATCCTGAACCCCGTGCTCCATAAGCATGAATAATAGGCTCCAGTTTGCAATGCTGCAGTAAATATTGTTACAAATAGCTCTTTAGTCACAAGCCAGCAGACAAGAACATGTCAGAGCCTTTTAAAAGGACACACTGCAAGCAGTAACAGGGAGAACTTGCAGCGCAGGTTCAGCCCCAGCAAGGGAAGGGGGGTGCACTGGGATGCACTCAGCTGGGAGTGCGGCTCCATCCCTGCACATCAGAAAGGCTCCTGGGGGTGGGTGTCCTCACACAGCTGGCCAGCACCCATAAACCAGCGACAAGGAAGCAGAGGTGCTGCCTGTGTGCCCTGCTCTGTCTCCGAGGGGATCTCTGCCTGGCCATGTGCATGTCTGGGTGCTGCCCCTGCAGAGTGGGGACAGGCTGGGTGCACGTACACCCTGCTGGATCTCTGTGTACCCCTCCCTGGCTGTTCTGGGGCTGAGCAGAGAGGCCAGAGCTCCCTGCCTGTCGTGCTGTTTACCCCAGGTAACACTGTTGATGTATGGGACGTATCAAGCTATAATTAACTGTAGATGACAATTACAAATAAAGCTATGCTCCCGTGTTTCCAAGAAACCACAAAAACACATCCTTCTCATTTATACAAGGAAATGTTTCCAAGAAAAGTAATGTAAAAATATGTTCTACTGCATTTGCAATTAAAATAGGTTTTAGTGAAATCCATGTTCATAGTGATGCTCAAAGTTTTTACTGTAATCCTCTGAAAATCAAAGCCGTCAAGATGGTCCAAGTTGGATGCCCAAAAAGTGACTCACCCAAATCATCTTAGCCATTTTAAAAAATCTTTTCTTATGTATGACTCCCTTTATACAGCCTCTCTCTACTTCCACAAAATTCCTGTCTGACTCCTGCCTTAGCTGGCACGTCTGGCTGTCCACAGGGATCAGCCCCTCTGGGAACAAGAGCAAGAAAACAGGACACATCTGAAGAGCCCAAAGAGCTTCAACAGAGGCTCCCAAAGATGATTTCCAGCCCCAAGCCTGCCCAGCTACCCCTGGCAGACAAATGCCCAGCAAGAGCCTCCCACAAACGCTGGGACTGGCACAGAGCCACCCTCACTGGAAGGCTGCAGAAGCAATTGTTGCAACAAAAAGCTCAACAGGGAATCACAGATGTCCAAAAGTACACCACCCACCACAGCAAAGAAGGGAGAAAAATCTGGGGTAGCCCCAACAAGTGTTTGTTACCTATAAATACTAATGGGCATTTCTAAGTACTAATATGCCCAGGCATACATAGATATACATTAGGATAAAATAGAAGAATTACATCTCAATTCCACCCCACCCCCAATCTCCAATTCTCTGGTCAGGAAGCAAAAGTGACAGACACGATGTCTCCAAAGTTCAGGGGCTGCCACTAAGTCCTGTGGTGGGACCTAGAGCTGCTGAAAAGGGAAACTCTGTAAAAATATTTCTTGCCAACCAAATTCCCAGGGATCTCATTCTGCCTCTGAAAACAGAGAGAACCAGAATAAAGTTTAATTTAAAATGGCAATAGTCGCTGTCCTCTCAAATCTTGCTCTTAGTAAGAAAACCTTAATGTCCTAGAGCAAAAATACACAAACTTTAGAGAAGTTGGATTGTTTGTCTGGCTATGAACTTCACATATTAAAATAAATCACAGAATCAATTAGGCTGGAAAACATTTCTGAGATCATCGAGTTCAAATCAGCAAGCCCCAATAAAGTTCTGGCATTAATTGTATCCAAACCCCCAAAGCCGACAGCTGCTTTAGAAAAATTCTCTATTGAGCAAACCATTTTTTCTTCCTGCTACCTTGTAAAAGAACTCCTGTCTGCCCTCCACGAGCCTAGCAGGAGGTATGAATTAGAGAGGAAAATAAACTTCAACTGAGGTTGAGGGTGTGAAGTGAAAACAGAAGGAATAAGGAGAATCCCAAGAATAGGAAAGTAACAGAATAAAGTGAATGCAGATGGTTCCACTCCTGTTACTTAATCAAAAGGCTGTGCAGAGTCACTAGAGCCAGCATAAAGTCATGTGTTAGAACAACAGCTGATCTGTATTAAAGAAGATTAACTGGCAATGCCATGGTGGAGGGCCTGGGATTATTTTATGTGCTTCCATTGCCGAACAAGCCGTCAGCACAATTACTGCCCTCCGATGTGAATGACTGATCTGTAACCACAGCTAAACAGCATGCTGCTTAGGGGCCTGGGTGCTTCATGAAGATGAATTTCCATACCATCAAAGTGCTTTTAATGGGCTTCCTGATCCAACCACAAGGCCTGCTTTGCAAGTATATAGAACTCAGGATGAAGGCTTCCTGTCCAAAAGGATTTGGTCGGTTGTCACTTGACAATTCCCAGCCAGCACAAGGGAGGAGAGGGGGGAGATAGGTAGAGTTGTCTCTGCTTTGGAGGATTTAAAAAAAAAAAAAAAAGGAAAAAGAAAAAAAAGGGTACAGATGCTTTCTGAATGCAACCAACTGCTGTATCCACAGCTGAATTCAATGCGCTTAACAAATAAGGGCAATTTAGCTATGCTTGCGAGGAATAGCTGGAGTCACTTTGCATTAGCATCTGCCTGAGTGTTAAAGTCATTTCTACATGGGGAGCACAGAAAAGGAATTTCTGCTCCGAGCATCCTTTCAAGAATGCTTAAATATTTGAATATAAATTCCTTTGTGCTTGTGATCACTTCTTCTTATATCTGACACTCTGCTTTTCCCTCTTCCCTTCTGGTGCTCTTCTCTGTGGAACGCCATAAACATGCTCCAGCCCTCTCTTTCTCTCTCCCCACAGCAGCACCCTGGCTCTCCTGAGACAGAGGGGAGGTACTGCCAGATACCCACTACGCTGACCTCTTTTCTCCTTCCCCTTCCTCTCCAGAAGGGGATGGAACTGGAGTCATTCCTACATCACTGGCACCCGGGACAGGCCGATGGAAACAACAGTGCAGCGGTGAGAGACTCACACGGACACTTAACATTCATTACACAGGCTGCTGGCTTCTCACAGCTTATTGATCAAACTCCATCTAAAACCAGGCATAATGGAAAGCCATCCAAATCAGCAATCTGCTCGTTCTGGACAATATTGTTTGACTCGCAAGCTTCCCAGGATGACTGGGTTTCAAGTTTCTGCTAAACAGCTGATCATTTTTATTCAATCTATTTGTCTGCCTGTCTCAGTGAACTGCTCAAGGCCTTACAGTGGAACTGCTCTCAGTTAAATGTAGCTGACACCAAATGTGACAACGGGATCCTTGTACTGTATCAGCCTAGAAAATACGGCAGGCAAGGAGAGGAGCAGGGGGGAGCCTTGCTAGGCACACGGTGCTGAGATGAGCACAGAGCTGAGATGTGTACCCTGGGTGGCAGCATTGTAAGGACAGCTCACAGGGAATGGGGCAGCAAGCACTGGCAGGTCTATTTATCCTCCATAAGGCAAGGCAGTGCACACTGAGACATCAGGCACTCACTGAGGAAAGAAGCAAAGCACAACCTCACTGACAGGCACGGCAGAGAGAGCACACACAAATTTCACTAGAGAGTACCCACTGTGTTGGTATTTTGTCATAGCACAGCTTCACAGGCCAGTCCAAGAGCAGACAGTGGTAAGGCCCATACATTCTGCTGCCTCTAAGTTTCACTGCAAATATTTGGTGCAGTTTGTGCTGTCAATTCTCTGCTTTTCAATTTTGTTCAGTCATCTAATGTGACATGACAGTGCTACATTGCAATGGTCACAAAATATCATCTATGACGACCTCACGAGGCTAAATACCCAGAAGCTGAGCCTGAGTATCAGCAAAGCTTATGTTCCTAAAGAAGCTTGAATATTTTCAAATCCAGCTCATCTCACAAACACATTGTAAGCATTTCCATAAAGCAAGATTTCCACTTAGACCCAGAGATTTCCAAGATCACCTTCTCTTAATACATGTTGACAGGCTGGAACAGAGAATTAGTGGTCTCCAAAGTTCTCGTGAGGGCTTGAACCATCTCTGCCTCCTTCCCACTCTCCCCCAGGGGTCTCAGGTCTCTCTGTCATGTCATCTTTTGGTTTTTCAGTTTTTTTTTAACTATTCTCTTTCAAAAATGGGGAAGGAAAAATAGAATAAGGAGGATGAGAAGGGAGGAAGAAGCTGTGTATCTGGGGGCAAGGCAAAAGAACACTCTGACCCTTTGCAGAAGGAGTCTGGGAAACTCACTTTTTCTGTCCTGCAGTTATTGAGACCCAGGCTGTTGACCACGGCCACCTTCCCATCCAGCACCTGCTGCTCCCTCCGTAGCTGCTCCTTCATCTGCCGCGCCTCCTGGATGGCCTTGGTGACAGCGTCGTGGTCATTTAAATAACCTGGGACAGGACAGAAGAAAGGGTGCCTTAAAAACCAGGAAGTCACAGGAAAACACTTCAGCTCCCACCAGTGGGATGCAGTTTATCATTATTAATGAGAAGGAGTTAAAAGGCAATGCCCACCAACCTGTGAGCGCTCTGCAATTGTGCTGTTGTTACGATAGAGCCACCTGGACACAAAGCCTGGGAAACCTCAGTGCCAAAATCCCCACTGCTGCTATTTGATCCCATTAGTCTCAATATTTCCCTGCCACCGCAGAGGCTGGCCCTGTGCTCTGTATGCAGCAGGATGGAGCTGGGTACGAGTCAGGGGAAGCTTTGATCACGCCAGCAATCCCAAACTCTTCAAAACAGACCGTTTCATTCTTCCCCTTCTCCAACTTGTGAATACATTAAAATAAACCACAGGTGGCGGTGGTTTGCTATACATACGAAATGCATAATGGCCGGGAAGAAAAACCTCATCCACTGAACACTCCCCACCACCACCTGTCATTCATAAATGTACAAGAAACCACAGCTACACGGACCTACATTCCCACTCCTATTCATGCTGCTAATAGTAGGTCAAATGTCCACTGTTTTGCTGCAAATTCACAGCCTAGGGCTTAGCCTTAGTAGTCACTGAATTATTTCCTTTTAAAATGTTACAAGCATCACCGGCCCAGCTAATACTATTTAATTTTAAATGTGACACTTTGTCATTTTTTTCCTTTGGCGTACCGTAGATTATACTTATTATGATCTGCATGTGATTTGTAGGGCAGAATACTGATGGGAGACTCCAAGCCCCAGTCTATTTCTCAGATATTAAAGTAGAGGCTAATATCTATCAACCTCCCTCTCCCCCTGCACATCCCCACACGTGTGCAAACACACACACACACTCACACACACACTCACTCACACACACTCTTCTTTCTGTCTTTAACTAGGGCATAAAAACGGCATAAAATGAATCTGTAATATGAAATTGCCCAGAAAAGGGACTTCTGTTTGTGACATGAGGCTAAATCTAACCAGATCCATTGGTGAATTGTGACAGATGGAGGGACTGTGAGACAGAAGGCAGGCACTAATCACACACAAAATGACCGGCTTGCCTCAACATGTTCCATGGATTCCAGCAAACTTTACACCCTAATCCATTTTTAGAACAAAAAACATCTGGGCCATAAATCCTCTAATCTGCCAAAACACGCTATTAAATCCCATGATTTGTTGAAAAACACTAAGATTAAAGAAAGGAAATATAAAATGGCTAACTGCCGTGTTAGGAAAGTGTTATTAATACTCTTTCTTTGTCTCAATTATGAATGTTCTGTTCCTAAAGAGCCTTGTCTAATCATGTCAGATTACACATCCCTGTTGTATTGCTAGACTCTTCTATCTGATCTGCTGATTGCCAAAAACGCAGGACATTGTCTTGCTGCTTGCTTGAAACACTTCTGGGGAAGAAGCTGATGTCAGATTAGCTCAGTGCTGTGCTGCTGTCAGGATTTTAGCTTGGGCCGGGGTTTTATTGTTGGTTTTTCTTGACTGTGGATAGAGTGGGACCGATATTCCCATCTGCCTTGGAGAACAACAGCTAGAAAGAAAAGTTCCTGTGCAGTTTGACTGTTGCTAATTGTACTAACAGCTAGCTTTTGGCTAAAACCCCAGAACCCTGAGAGTTTTGTATGAAACAACTTGATCCACATTGCTTTTATCAAATGACCCAGTTCAGTAATTCCCAGCCAATGGAATTCCAGTAATTCCAGTTTTCCCAGCATAAGGAAGAATATAGCCTGCATCAGCACAGCTGATTTTTCTTTTTTTTTTTTAATCTCCATTTTACCAGCTTGCCTGGTTTCTTCCCCAGTTTGCATCTGTTAACCTTTGCATCTGATCAACCTTGCATGTAGTCAGAATAATTTAAAAAAGGAAGCAAATAAGCAAACAAACAGCAGTATTAGTGCTGCTTTTGCTGTTGTCTAGGTATAATACTTTCAGTCTGTAACAGAGCCAAATTTGCCTAGGAGCTGGAATTCATGCCCTTCTCCAGACTATTTGGCTTTTCCTGAATACTGCTATCTTTGAGACAGTTTGGCACATGACAGTGAATAAAAGCAAGCACTCCTTATGTTTTTCAGTAGCTGCCAAGATGCTGGTGTGCAGGGAAATGATTAATATAGAAGCGAGTTGAATGTAAATTATTGTTGTTTAGGGTAGGTGGTGAATTATTGACAGAGAGGGGAACTGCGTTACATAAAATGAACTTAGTTCCAAGGATTGCCAAACTAGCACAGAGATGTTGCAGATAATGGCAAAGAGCAGGGAGAAGTTGTTTCTGTTTTTAGTACACGGACATATGCCTGTTCCCAAAAAGAAAAGCTTGGATTTAAAGTCATCCATGGAGCCATGACATTTGTGACTGCTCAGTCTGTAGCACCATTTCTGTGCTGTGGGGATGGCTCAGGAAAGGGCTGAGGAGCTGCAATGCCTGAGTGCAGCCCTGCTGATAACCCCTGGGGCTCTGGGCTCGTGTCCCCACTGAAAGCTGAGCAATACACTGCATTTCTCCTTGCCAGGGGAGCCAAGGGGCCTGAGCACAGAGAAGGGTGAATTTGCAGTTAGGGGTGCTCAGAAGGGACAGCCCAGCTGCATGCAGCAAGGAGGGCTGAGCACACCCAGGACAGACAGCCTGTGCCTCGTGCTGACACGTCACAGACATCTTTTATGAAAAATCCTCTCCTTAGGATTTTTCCTCCTGAGAAACTGAGAGGCCTCAGGAACAAAATGTAAACATTGATTACCTGCTGCTGTGGAATGCAACAGGTGCATCTGGGATTGGTCTCATGTGGTTGTTTCTAATTAATGGCCAATCACAGCC
>JAWWEY010000055.1:70867325-70938039 GCA_035582745.1 Loriotus luctuosus | reverse complement strand
GACACACAGGGCTGGGGGACACACAGAGGGCACTCAGAGGGACACACAGGGCACTCAGTGGGACACACAGGGCACTCAGTGGGACACACACAGGGCACTCAGTGGGACACACACAGGGCACTCAGTGGGACACACAGGGCTGGGGGACACACACAGGGCACTCAGTGGGACACACAGGGCACTCAGTGGGACACACAGGGCTGGGGGACACACACAGGGCACGCAGTGGGACACCCAGGGCTGGGGGACACACACACAGGGCACTCAGAGGGACACACAGGGCACTCAGCAGGACACACAGGGCTGAGCTCACCTATTGTGTTGGCTCTGGCCGAAGGACTGGCTAATGTTGCTGGCACCGAGGACTTTAGTGAGCTGGCCCCACTGTTTATTCTCAGAGCTGGCATGTGAGGAGAGGTGGGGGACGTGGGAGATTTGCCATCAGATGTCTTGGGTTTGGCTGAGAGGTTCAGGGGCTGGGCCACTTCATCCTGTGAAGGCAGAGGAGAAAGGAATGTCATCACCCAAGTGCTGCTGGCACAGCTCTGCCCAGCCAAGGCAGGGGCTGCTGCAGCTCCCACAGACCCAAACCTGAGAGCTGCTATCACACACATGAAGATCAAATGTGATACCAGCTTGTCACTCCAGCTTGGAACTGCAGTGACTGATAAACTGGAAAATTAGTGTGACATGATCAGAGAACATCATCCACTCTGTCTCTGAAGAAATTATTCCCAGCACCAAGACATTCACTTCTATCATGAAAATAAAGGAATCTTACAGTTATGTTTTATTTTGGACCTTTTATTCATCAATGAAGTAAAAACTGAAGACCATCTTCACTTAACACTCAACCACCACAAGCCAAACTGGGCAAACAAGAGAATGAGGGTTCAGTTTGTTTTTTCGGGTTTTTTTTTTGGGTGTGTCTTCTCTTTTGTTTTAACTGGTACTTTCCCCTGATCTTCCCAGACTTAGAATCCCAAGCACAAAAACACCATAGGAAATAAATACTTCTCTTCCACCTTAACAAAACCTGACACAGTAACCTGGGTGATTCTGCACACACAACCCCAGATGTTTTTATCTGGTGCAAAGCTGAACTTCTAGATTTCAGCAATGATTATTATTATGTGAAAATAGAAAAATTGGGTGACATTTTTTGCAGGGTAATGGAATTATTCCTAAACCTGGCTTGATTACAGACAAGAGTGACAAACAGTGCTATAAAAAACATTAAAATGACAAGTAATGTATTTTTGTTCAAGCAAAGTAAAATACAATAAGAAAAAAAAACCCCAAAAAACAACAGAGATGGGAGAAAATGATTTTCAACAAGGGGATCATTTTAGAAGTGATTTTAACTGACTTTTAAATAAGCAGAACTAATGGATGTGATATTAGATCAAATCATCACGTACTACCTTGGCTCTTGTCTGACACTGTGACTTAGGGAAGTCATCCTTTAGCTAAGAGGAGTGCTTCATCAGACAGCTGGGCTCCAGCTCTAGGCATGAGGAAACTGATTCTGGCCTCCCTGAACTGTAAGCACATCTAGTTTTATAGAATTACTCCTGACTTACTTACAACAACGCAAAGCTGAGCGAGATTAGACTCAGCTTTTGGTTTTTGTGGGTTTTTTTTTTGGTGTTTGAGTGTTTTACTGTTACCCCTGAATCTCTGTAACTATCATGTAACAGTGATTCTCTTCCACACAGGAAAGAAGGAATTTTACAGCTGCTATTGCTCGTGGAACTATGATGGAGATGTCTCCAAACATAAAGACAATTCTGCAAAGCTCTGTCATGCAACTTTTCCATTGCCTCTGAGCAAAGCACCTTTGTTATATTTGATTATATTTCTACATTTGGTTATATTTCTACAGTTTTGTGACAGTCACAGCAGATAAATGTTATCAGAGGCATAGTGGACAAAGCTGTCATCCTCAAAGTGATGCTGAAGCCATCCTAGAGGCAACTTGTGCATAAAATAAATGGGAAAAAATCAGTGCATAGAATTGCCTTAGGAGCCTACATACTACACTCCCAGAAGTGAATTAGGTACCTAGATGGCAGAGTTCTGTTGATCTTCCAGGAGATTTAGGCTGCAGGGTTTAAAATGTCACCAGCAAAACTGGTATTCGACATTTTTAGAAGGGATTTGTTACTTTACAGAAATACAAATCCATTGTAGTAGAATACAACAGATAAAGATAAAATAAAATTAGAATAAAAATAAAATACCAGCCAAATGGAAGGGGACTTGCTTTGCTGCTCCCCTGATTTCAATTAAAAAATAAAGAAATCTCACAACATTCCAACTACAGTGTTGAGAAATCAGTGCTGAGTTAGCTGCATGAAAGTTTTGAGTACAAATGAGCCAACCGAGCAATGAAACACAGCAACCCTGTGCCAGAGAAGGATCCCTGAACAGCCAAGCCATGTATTTATCTGGAACTCAGCCTGAGAAGCAAAGCAAAGCTGCCCACAGACTTTGAGCTCAGCCCAAGAGGGTTTGGTTTCCCCTACGTTGGATTCTTGACCTCTGCTGAAAGTCTCACCAGAAGGGGCTGATCTGTGTCAGATATGGTGCAGAAAGCTGCAAGGTGCTCTCTGCCCAGAGAAATGTGACAGAGCAGCAGCAGCTCAGCAGCAGCAGCAAGTCCTGGTGGGGATGGCTCTCACCATGGCACAGGCAGAGTGGGTTCCCACCCACATCCCATCATCTCATCCTCAGTCCCTCAGCCATCCTATCCCATAAAGCTTATGTCCTTCCCTCCTCTTGCTCCCTCTCCCTTTTCTCAGCTCTTCTCTTCCCTTTTTTTAATCTGGTGTGAAGGCAAGGTCTGTCCAAGTCCACTGCCCAAGGGTGGTTCTGATCTCCTTTAATGCGAGTGGTTTTTCCCCATTGCAGGCACCAAGCAATGAGGCTGTTTGTGCTGCAACTATTCCTGGGAGTAAGAATGCTCCTCTTCATTCAAGTCAGCTCAGCCTCCTCTGAAGCCAAGGAATATAAGGCCTTGTGGAAATAATAGAAGCCGACAGCTCCAGAGCTGATAAATGTCATTCCAAATTGCCCCTTCATTCACTTTCATTGTGTGCTCAGGCTAATGGTAAATTAATCGGAGGTCACAGAAGCTTGCTTCTCATAAAGGAGGATAAGTAAACAATTTTCAGCTATTATATATATTTACAAAATGATACTACTTCACTGTTTGGTCTTCATAGCATTTTTACTTCTGTTATTTCCAAGAGCGTTCTCAAATCCTCGCTGGAAGTCAAATGCATTAAAAATCCTGCGTTGCATCAGGATTTGGTAATAACTTCAGTCATTTCCTTTACAACAGTGGAACTACACTGATTTATTCCAAAGGACCCTAAAAAATATCTGGAGGACAAGTAATAACATACAATTGTGCTAAGTGTGAAGATGACTGTTAGGATCTTCAGCCAGCGAAACAAGTTACTCTTTTCCCTTTCTGCAGCCATAAATTCAGATTCCTCTGCTCTTCCAGCTTAAACCAAGAACTGTGCTGTCTTCATTATTGATCTGAGTCAGTGTAACCCCAATAAGAACTAGATGCTAGTCCACCTTTATTTTTTAACTATAAAATCCCCCAGCTAACATTCAGCCACATTACAGATTAGCAGAGTTTTCCCAATTATGCCAGACTGCTCAGGCAAGTAAGAGACATAAAAGATAAAGCCCATATGTAGCATCTTCCCTTCAGGTAGATGGTATCTTTCAACAGCCAGGAGATTTGATTTTATGCAGTGGATCACAGAATCTAGAATTAGCCCCTGCACTCAGTTTTTATTAGAGAAAGCATTGATTGGTCCCTGCCTTTTTTTGAAATGCAGCTATTCTAAGATGACATTGATAAGGTGGGTTTTTTCCCAAGCCAGGACTTTTTAAAGAGTTAAAGTCAAACATTTATTTATAGATCAGCCAAAACATTAATGCTGAGACTACAGGACGTTAAGACCCAAAAGGCTTGTAAAAATATAAACACAGATGTGATGAAAACAAAATATGATCTTGATTAAAGGTTATGAAATGCCTCTTTAAAAGTAGCACATTTGTCTTACGAAACAAAATACACACACAAAAGGCATAAAATAAATGTAGAGAATAAAGCATAAGCAAAAACACAGGAAGAGGGGCTAATAAAATGTACCCACAGAAAGCAAAGCACTGGCAAAGAGATTCCCATCCCCTGCATCACAGCTGGGTCACAACAGTTGCTGCTTTAGGGAGAACTGATTTGCTTCTCAGGACTGGGAGACTCATTAACCAAAGCTTGAATTCAGGGAACTTTAAATCCTTGATTTCCTCTAGTTTTTCTCCCAGGTTGTATCTAGGTATTTGAGTAAAGAAAGAGCCCTCCACCTACACCAGAATTTGGGGGGTAAGTAAAATATCCAAGAGTTGTATTTTGTAGCTTCACTCAACCTGGATTAGAATAACTCTGAGCTGTCACACTTCAAACTTCAGACACAGAAAATCTCCAAGTTCACGTGCCTGACATGCCACACAAACAGAAATGCTGCTGGCAAGCTGAGTGAGGATCACGTTGCTGTTATAAGGTTTTACCTTTGGGAAGGTAAAATGCTATGGGTTAACACAAAGTGCTTATTAACATGGCAGGAAAAGTGAAGGAGGGGGAAAAGGAAGGGATTTGGCCACAGCCAGGCAGGGACAGCAGCAGAGCTTCACACAGACCCAGGAATTCTGACTCTCAGTCAGCAGCCTTGGAATAGCTGGCTGAAATGATGTCTTTGCTAATCTTGCCATCATGCTGTCTCTATTTACTTCCTCCTAGGATAAAAGGTTAATTCATCTCCACGGAGAATAGATATGGGAAAAGAAGGGGATAAAATCTGATTTGGAGAAACTCTCTAAACCATTTATTAAAAATGGCACTATTTCAACACCAAGAGCTGAATAAAAGGCTGATATCCCACATGAATGAGCCAGTCTAGAGAATGAAAAGGGAAGTGGGGCTGGCGGTGAGGAACCCAGACAATTCATTAGGATTGGATAATCTCACTCCTGCTCACACATTTTAAGGGTAGTGCACTATTAAAATGCAGTCACTGAATTACTGCACTGTCCTTTAAGCCCCAGTGCTGGGTCCCACTGTGGCACACGCTGCAAGCCCAGGTTGCAGGGTTTATTACAAAACCATCAACTGCTCTGGGCATCATCTGACTGGCAATACAAATGTGCTTAAATGACCTGGCTTAAGCACAGCCCAGCCTGCTCTGCTAAAGAGGCTTTTCATGACCTCTGGGAACACATTCACCACGTCTTGCTGCCTGTTTCAACGACCTTGACAGTACAAATTGCAGCCAAATGAGTTAGAAATAAGAAGCCAGGGAGGGGGGCTTCTGCAAGATTGCTTCTGCCACCTCAACAGAAACAAAGCCTCATTCCCCCACCCTGGTTCTGCTTCCTGGAGATCTTAATTTCAATAGAAATGCAAAATATGGAGCACTCATTGGCATGTCTGGGGCAGAAGACAATGATGCTATTGTTGCCCACTGAACAATGCAGCCACTCAGCGGCTTATCCAGGCTCCTGCTTATCCAAAAATGCCTAATGAAAACAAGGAACCGAGGTACCAGAGCAGAGATGCAAAGAAAACCCTCTGGAATCAGCGTCCCTCAGGGCTGCAGCTGCCCACACACTCACACAAAGACACTGGCAGCTTCCTTCACCTGCCCTGCTCGTGGAGCCACTCCTGGTGGAACTAGCAGGAGTGGTAACAAGGAGCCAAGGGGTAAAGGCAGTTGTGAACCATGGTGTATAAATGAATCATGCTGCTGATATTATCCTCACTGATGAAATAATTGTATTAAATTAAGCAGGGATGTTCACATGACAGGATGGGTGAATTAGATAATGCTCATCTGCAGCTGTACCTCCTCCTGCCACATTCTCAGGTTTTGATTAAGAATAATGTGTCCCTTCCTGCAAAGGTGGAAATTTCTCTAACTATGTAGAAAACACATACGAGACATAAAGCCAGGTATCTTGGTTATGATACTGGAATAAACACTGCAGAATTCTTCTTCAGGTTCAGAGAGGTCACTTCATTGTATTCTTGCCCACAAGTTTTAGCAGCAAAAGTAGAAGGCATGACCAGACCCTGGTGAGAAAGGAAAAGGCACTCAAGAGAAGGATGAGCACAGGTATGAGGAAAAACAGTGTTTCTTCCTTCTGGGTGTGCACAGTCCTTTACTTCTGTGATGGTGCAGAAAAATCTCTGCCTGGATCTTTTTCTATACCCAGAGCAGCATTTTTAATTTATTTTTTTTTAATTGGTGTTGCTTTGCTGAGTGTCTTTTCCTGCATGAGTTTCTCTCAGGAGGCAGGTACTTTCTGGACCCAGGGCATGCTATCCAACCCAAGTTAGTACTTCACTGACTCTGCCCAAATACTCTTATTCATGGGACTCAAAACAAAGGGGGAACTGAGCTGCCCTACACTAGTGACAGATACTCTTTCTGGTCCCTGCTCTGCAGTTAGGGAACCACTCAATGAATAAATTACTCCCCAGTTTACACACTGGGAGGATTGCTGCACAGCCTCCATCCTTGTTCATGGAGAGAAGTGGTGCAGGAGCACAGCAAGGGCATCTGCTCTGTGGCACCGGGACAGAGAGGACTTCTCCCCCAGTGTTCTTCTGCAACACCAGGGACTCTCAGGGAGGATATCCTGGGACTTCTTCCTCTCAGAGAGACCCCTAACATCCCCCCTTTCCTTTTTCTCTGCAGGAGGTGGAGTTGCCAGGCAAGAAGTCAGCCACTATAAATTGCTGCCCTGCAAAGCCCAGGTTCTGATTTTGTCTGCTCTGCACACTGTCACAGTAAAAACCAGAGGGCTGCTGGCTGCTTTTCACTTTGTGTTTAGCAGTGCTGCTTCCCAAAGCTGTATGCAGAATTCCCCAAGAGACACAGGAAGGACAGAAGGGGAGCATGCACAGTGACCTGTTCATGAGATGGCAGACTCCTTCCCTCCAGCCCATAACCTGGTGTCTGACACACAGCACTCACTCTACAGCACCTGTCCTGTCAGGCACAGGACACACAGGCTGGAATAACAGAGAGAAACCACAAAACTCTGGGATCACTCCAGTCCTGCTGCCCCAGCCATGAAGAGTGGGATGTTTCAGCTAAAAGCAGTGTTTGGGGAGAGAACTGCAGCACTGCTCTCCAAATCTGTGTCCAGGGATGGCCTGGGACCAAGGCCTTCCCTTTGTGCAGCATCTGCTCACACCTCTGCACACAGAAACAGCTCCCTAAAGGTCTCCAGGGAGCACTGCCCTGGGACCTTGCCCTCTGGGGTCCTGTGGCTGCTTGGCCAAGAGAACACAGCAGGACACGCAGCTGAGCACAATGAACAGCCTGCTACGTGTTTACTGAAAATTCACTTGTTTAGTTCCACAAATCTTCAGAGACAAATCCTCCAAAGCACACTTGCAGCTCCTGGCTGCCTTTGGACTGTCAAAATGCCCAAGCATCCTTGTGAACTCTGCTGGTAATCTCCACAGACAAATAGCACAATGTGTTTGAGGAAAGCAGCCAGTAGGAGATTTCCAGGCTCATTTTCCTTGAACATGAGTTTGCAGTCCCACCAACCTCTAGGGAAACCAGATGAGTTATGGATGCTTATCCCAAAGCAGACCCAAATTTCAGCATTTGTTTCATCCACACAGAAGTAAATTACTTAGTCCTATCACCATTATTCTCCTAATTGGGCATTTGCTCTTCTGTTTGACTGGAAGCAGCAGAAGTGAGAGCTGCTCACCACCTTGCTGAGAGGAGCCAGGAAGAGCATTTTCAGTGCAGCCTGAAAATAAACTGCAGGAACAAAGAGCTTTTAGCCTTTACTTGCACCTCATGCTGAAAAACCTCCTTCCCATTCTGCATCTCGGAGTGAGTGAAAACTTAACTCAGCAGCCTCATACACAGAAAAGCCTCAGTGAAGCTGCTTTGAGCAAACCTTGCCAGGCTGGTCCTGAAATGAGAAGGGTCCATGCTGAGTAGGGATAAAACAGGGCAGACAGACTGTTCTTCACTTGGGATTCTCCTTGTCTGTGCTTCACACCAAACCTGGGCCCTGCTGTTGGCTTTCTGCATCTATTGTTCAGCTGAATTTCTCACAGCACTGCTCCACCTGTTTATTTATAATGTTATTATAAATAATGTTATTTATTAATAGCATTAATAATGATAATAATGTTATTATGTATAATGTTATTTGTTCATGAAGTGCTCAGGTCAGAGGCTAAGCAGGAGGAGTGATTTAGGCACAGGTCAGCACAGACTGATGCACACACTGCAAATCTGCAGGGGAAGATGGCAACTGATCTTTCTCAATTTTCACCATGAAAATCACATCACATGCAGTAAAGATCATTAGAGAGGATCACAAAATTGTGGGGCAAAGGAAGGGAAAGGATTCTTCCCTATGAAGACTGCTTCTCCCAAACTGCCCCCACTGAAATACAGGGGACCAGTAAAGTACAGGAGGGGGAAAAAAATCACTTCTCCAGTGTACCATAGGAAATATTAATTAGAGCTCGTAATTACTCTGACAGCTTTTGCCTTATTTTCCAGCTGGGAAAAATAAGGCACAAAGTGGCTGAATGATTTGCCTAAGCTCACACAGGGAGTAAACAGCTGAGTCAGGAGGAAGAACAGAGCCACTCTTCCTCAGAGCAGCCTCTGGGAGCTCCTCTGATACTGCACTCAACCTCCTGAAATGTCCAGCTGCTTCAAAACAAGTTGCAGGAAAAGTAGACAGAGGTCAGACAGCTTGATCTGTGGTTATCTATTCCTGAAATTGTGCTGGGTAGAAACTGTAGTGGTCTGTGCCCCAGTCAATTTTGTTTTTTTAAATCCTTCCTGCATAATTCTGAACATGTGGAGTTGTGTCCTTATTAATGCCCTCTTCCACCCATAACAAGGCTGTTTAAAAATGGAAATAAGACATTGGACTGGATTCTGCTGCTGCCTAAACTGAACCTGGAGTCACCACCTTGCAAGGAATAATGCCCATAAACGTTAGGCAGAATGAGCAGCAATAAAAACAACAAACCTGCAAGGATGGGGGAAGACTTGGGAGGAAATAAAACAAGGACCTGCAAAGCCAAACAGCATTACAAGCTGGTACATTTTAAATGAACAACAAGAAAGCAGAAGCCACAGTGATCAAAGCCTCCCACCTCCTGTCTGTGGTGCATGACACCTTCGCTGGGAGCACACCACCACCTCTAACCCCACACCTGCAAAAGGAATTAATTTCAAAAAGAATACACACCAAAGAGAACCATATCAAAACAAATTAGCAACAGACCCCTCATCCTGCTGTGGTCAGGCAGGAGAGGCAGGGATGCTCACAGTTGCTAAGATTCAGGGGGAAAAAAGACAAAACAAAACCAATCCTCCCCCACCCCTCAAAAAAAAAAAACCAAAAAAACCAAACAAAAAAGCCCCAGCTGTTGAAAACTTTAGAAGAAACAAGTCCAAAGACCTTGAAAGAAAAGAGATTTCAAACAGCTTGGACAACTGGCAGGGGGCTAAGAAATTCCTTTTCAAAAAACACCTGTGTTTTCTGTGACTTTGGATATCTCCATGCAGCCCAGGCAGATTTCTCACTAGGAGAGGCAGCAAGTACAGCCCTAGGAATATGCAGTGCAAGGATAATGTACACTGCATTTATGTACAGATATAACTGCTACAGAAAGGGCAAAATGTGGTTTGCAACTGTAGCCATGACCTGCTTGACAATTTGTTTTTCCAACTAATAGCTTGTCTAAGGAAAGCTATCAATACAAAGCTCATCTGTCTCTGATGTTTGCATGCCATTGAAAACATCCCAGATCACTAAAATCAGAATGAATTTACACTCGATCCTGCTGGATATCTTTATGTTTCACCTCCTTTTAGCAGCAAGATGAAATCCAATCAGCAGCTGCAGAAACTGGAGGCAGTTTAAGGTACTCTAGGGAATGCTGAAAGCCAACACACAATTCAGTAAATACTGCACTCAGAGAAGGATTTGTTTAATTCTTGTACCCCATCCATGATCCCATATGTGGGGTCAACTGCTTGAGAGAACATCTCCTGGGAATGGCTGGGAATTGCTGCAGCCAGGCCTTTTTTCAACTGCTGATCCCTCAGGTCATCCCAAAGAGACCCAGGTACAGCTCCTGACTTTACAACAAACTTTCTCTGTGAATTTGGGTGAGCCACTCCTTACCTACCCTTCTGTGCATGGCCACTAACATCCCTGTGAAGCTACCATAAAATACCACCAAATATCAATCCTAGTGCTCTGCACAAGAGCACATGGCTCAGAAAGCAAAGGGTCACCCTTTGCCTCAACTCTCCCACAAAACTGGGGACAAGACAACCTTCCCCCCATGGAAAGGGTTTATTCCATGCAATCATCAGACATGTCTGTGAAACTGCATGGCAACACCAACATTTGCAGCCCTTTATGTTTAGGAATTACTATTGATGTTATATATTTAATTCTCTCTCTCTTCCTCTTCCTATCTATATCTATATCTATCTATATCTATATCTATCTATATCATCTATATCTATATCATCTATATATCTCTATATCTATCTATATCTAATAATCTATATCTATATCTATATATAAATATTGACCCTACCTGTGTTTATTACTATTTGCTGCAGAATGCAGAAGAGTGCTGAAGAAGTATTCAGCCCCCCTTGGAGCACAGGCTTCAGATCCTATTCCTGCCTCACACCAGCAGAAATGAAATCACCATCAGGACCAGAAGTGGGGCCAAATTGCTGGCAGGCACAATGAACCACTAATTGCTGGATTCATTAGTAAGACTCATAGTTTGTCCCCATGAGATGCTGAATACTTTCAGCTCCTTTTAAAACCTTGCATCTTAGAAATTAAAATTAACAACAGCAAACTAGTATTTTTGTTACACTGTAGAGACTCAGCAGGAATTGGAAGTCAGATCACAGGAAAGCTAAAATTCCATTATGTCAAATTAGGCAGATTTTTATCTACCCCTTCCCTGTGAATTCTGGAGAACATGCATGCAACCACACACAATAGCTACTCCACGCTGCTCCTCAAGCCTAAACAATTGGTTAAAATAGTTTTTGTAACGCTGACAACTGCCTCACAAAATACCTTTAAAATCCCCCAGCACCGCACTATGAAGACCAACCTATTCTTTTCAGGCATAAAACAAATGTCTATTTAAGAACACATCCAGATGCATTTCCATCACTCAGCCAGAGCACTTCCACCTCCCAGGAGCTGACACTGTCAGAGATGGGAAGGGAGACAGGCAGGGAGAAGAGACCTCCAGTGCACCTACTGGCTCCACTGAGGGCAGAGGATGCAGCTCTGGCTCATCTCCAGGGGGTTCAGCTGTGTCAAAGGTTACCCACGAGCCATTTCTTGATGATTTAGAGCTGATGGCTACAGATCTCCTTTGCTTTTAACGATGACTTCGATACAGATGTTAAGACATTCTTTGTCCACACAGAAGTGCATGAGAGGGAAGTTGACATCTTAAAAAAAAGAATTCTAAGAGACTGATTTGCTTTTTCTGAACAGGGCCAGCTCTGGGCAGTTTTCACATCTTATCCAGAAGGAAAAAAAAAAAAAAGAGAAAAAAGCCCCCTTCACCCTTTTGTCCTATGCTGAAGCTGCAGTGTTTCTGTGACTTATTCTGGGCACAAATCCTAGAGCACTGACTCAGTGTGTATGTCAGCAGTTAATTACCATCAAGACAAGACACTGGGGCACTTGGAAAGCACAAGATAATTTTATCTCCTCCCCAGTAATAACACGAATTTGCACAGCATTATTTGCTCTGCCCGAGCCCAGAGGGGCTCACAAAGTGAGTCCCAAAGCCCATCATGGGAATCCTTCCAGCCTGCACTGAGCCACCCCCATCTGGGGTGAGGAGCAGCAGCACAGGAAAGGCAGGAGCAGGACACACCACATTTGACATTCCAGATATCCTGTTGCTGAGGCTGCTGAGAGCTGTCCAAATGTGAGATTTTTAGCCTCAGCATTCATCTGTGTGTGAGGGCCTGTGTGTGTGCATGTGCTGAATTTTCCTGACCCCAAATTTGGTCTGTGCCTTTACAGGAAATATTGAAGGGTACAGACTACCCACTCATTTATACAAATGAGATATAATTTATACAAATTATAAATAATAAGCAAATAGAGATAAATTAATTAATTTCAAGTTTTTAATTGCAGACTTTATTTCCTGTGGACATCTGAAACTAGGAGGAAAGTACCCAGAAAAGGAAAGAAGATCATTTCAGAGAAGACTATTAGATTTAAGCACAAAAAGGGGTCACTCTGATCTGCAAGCAAAGCAGAAAAAAGCCAAGAGTTTAAATTAGCAGAGCTCAAGACTGACTGAGGCAACCAACAAGCTCAATTCAAAATATATTAACTTACAGCTGTAACCTGAAGCCTATACAGCTCCTAGCATGGCTAAAGACAAAAATAATCAGTGACCTGGAATGACTGCTCTCAGAGAGAGCCACCTTTGCAAAGAAAGACATTCACAAGAACCCACACGACAAAAACGCTCTCCAGCATTGCTACATGCATAGGTTTTCTCCTAATTGTACACTGAATTAAAGCTGCTTTACTTATGAAATACCTCAAAAGTTAAAATACTTCTGTAACAGCACGACTCTAAACTGAAAATCTCTGTGCTGCTCCCATCACAGCCATGGCCTTCCCCTCCAAGGTACTCAGAAATCTTTTATCAAACACTTTTTTCCTAATTTTATTTTATTTTTGTTTTGTTTAACCAGTTCTGGCAATAGCTTATCTTTGCTTTACAAGCAGCAAGGTAAAATGTAGCAAACAGAAACTGAACTCATTCATTAGCACAAAACGTACACATTGGAATCCACAGACTGACAGCATTAATGGATGAGGACATGATCAAAAGTGAAATTTTAAACCAGTTTCATATGGAAGATCCTGTCTCATCAGCTTGTCTGCTTCTGATGTTCTTTGGGTACTCCTGAATTTTCTCTCTGGATACTACTGAGATACTTTTACTGGGAGATTCTACACTAGAAAGTCTAATTCTGCTGTGAGGTATTTATGTCTTAGCAGAATTGTCAAGATGAAATCTTCTATCACTTGAGACTAAAAATTAATCCCACTTTAATAAAAAAGTAACTTATAGATTAATTTTCTTAGCTGCTTTCTAAGCCTTTGAGATACATTTATACCAATCTCTAAGTTTCAGGCATGACAACATGAAGATTTTTGTTTAAATGAGATTCTTACATACAACACTTCAGCACCTTGGACCTTAAGGAGGCTCCATTATAAAATCAGAACACGTAGCCACACTGCTTTGAAAAATATGTGTACTCTGAAGTGATGCTTTCCACAAAATGTCTCTGAATCCCTCTTTTGCAACAGCTCATTTTCCACTGAACAATTCAAACTGCATTCTGTACAACACATGTGTAGTTCTGAGAAACCTGAGTGAAAAGTTGCCAAGCACTTCATGTAAATTTAAAGTTAATACTAATCCAAAAGAAACTGTCTTGTTGAATCTGAGAAGAAAACTGATTTTTCCACTCTGCTGCTAAATTTTGCTTCTTTTCAGATATCCACAGCTACCAGGGATTAGAGATTAAAATGTTTCAGATTAAAATATTTTTGGAGCTGCCTTGTTAGGTGATTATCATTCAGGAATCCTTCCTGCACGACGCATTTCCCTGCTGCTTCCTTTGAGCTGCATTCTGTCAGAGCATGTCAAGAGGAGCTAATTTCAAATCCAGCATGCACCGTGGATACAAACCCTTGTGCAGACAAAACAAGCAGTTTCTGTCAGACTGATCACACTGGGACTTCATTCCACCACTTCAGAAATTCCCTTCCTGGGCTGAGAAGGAGGTGCACATTAGATAAAAGGTGGCTCTGCTGCTGCCACTATGCACCCCTGCCAACACAGCCTTTCTTTGGCTATTGACACACACAGGGAAATGCTCAAACACCTGATCTGGAGCTGCAAAAGGGAAGATTTAATTCCCTTTTAAGATTTAATTTCCCAGGACCTGAAGCACCTGGTTCCTCTCTGGAATTACCTGTGAGAGTGAGAGTTCTCTGCTTGGTTCCAAGCTCCCCCTAAGCCCTGAGACAGGGACATTGCTGCACTGCCATCACTGCACAAGCCTGTGCTCCTGGATAAACACATCCCATGTTCTAGAGACTCTGAACGGCCCAGAGTCTAAAAAATCTCTGGAATAAAGGATGCCCTTTAACAAGAATTCCCCATTCTGAAGGAAACGATCCATTAATCTGATATTGGCGTAACTCCCTGGTTTGTTATCTGTATTTAACTCAGAGCTAATATTGGCTCCCCATCTTTTCAGGGCTGCTACACTCAGCAGCCCACAGTGAAGAAAGAACTTCACGTATTTCTCATCATGGCTGGTTCCCCTTCTCCAGCATAAAGACCTTCTGCTAAATATTTTTTAACTCTTCCCACAGACCAAGGCCACCCAAATTCAAGGAGCATCAGCAAAAACCACTGCAACCAGAAAAAAATCTTATTTTTTCTCTGTTGCATTGTGCAGCTCCAGATTGCACGCTCTCCTACAGCCCTTTAATGCTATTTCTAGGACTTTGTGGACAACTGGCAACATCAGCTCAACAGCTCTCTCAGTGGCATTAAAAACCCTTGACTCTGTGACACTGTTTTGTTATTTGGGACCAATCCAGTCTCCTCGTGCTCCTTCTCATTTCTTAGTTCCAACAGACAGAAGAAGGGCAGTTCTGCCAGGAAAGCTCTGAGAAGGAATGCTCAGGTATTTCTGAGGAACCTGACAGGGTAACAGGGTCAGACACTGAGCAGATCCCAATCCCAGCACCCCTGAACACTGAGGGGCTCTGGAAACACCTCCTGGGAGCCCCAGTGCCTGCTGCAATAAATACCTTGGTGCTCAGTAGGAATGGGGATCATTGAAACAAAAATAGTAACTACTACCTCCCCACTGATTTTATTTATTTATACCAGGTTCAGAAGGCATTAACAGCCAAGAGCAGCAGAGAAAGGACACAATGCCTGATTTTTCCCCCCTTGCTTTACACTTCTGCTGCTCCCTGTCTGGCTTCTCAGGACCTCTCTCTCAGGAACAAAGCAGTCTTGCTTGATACTTGTGTATCTCACTTCTGCTTTGCCATCAGAGATTTTGGAGGGTTTTTTCCCTTTTTTGTTGTATTTTCCTCTGAGTTTTCACTGTAAGGAGTGCCAGCTGAGCCTGACAAGGGTTAATTGGCTGGCAGCTCTGCTGGTGAGGCCACGGATCAGGGAAGAGGAGCTGTGGACAGCTCACGTGAAAAAGCATCCTAGGAGCCCCTCCACATATCTAATTTATTTTTAGGAAAGTAAGGAGGGCTGTTAGGCAGCAAAATGCTGTGCAAGGCCCTGCTGCTGCTGCTGCTGCTGTTTAGATGCTGCTATTAACATTGCTTGTATTGTTTGGAGCCCATTTGCTATTTCAGAAAAGCACCTTAAGAAGTTCCATTAATACTCATCATTTCCCTGTGCTCCAGCAAATGGTTTAAAAAGTCATTGTTTCTATGCCTGCATGTCAGATGCAGGCAGGAGAGCAAGGAAGAGGAAAACAACTTCAAAGATTCTGTCACCAGCTCCCCATTTTGCTATTTAGGATCAAAAGCATGGGCAGCAAAGGAGAGAGGCTCCCAGGTAAAGAGATTATTACCCACAAGATGGGCAGGGAGACCGAAGAAAGAGCAGAGCACAGATGAGCTTACAGCTCCCTACTCATCACTGCCTCTGCACTGTAAACTTCCCCCTGATTATCTTACAGCTATTTCTGACCTGTTTGATGCTCTGGCAAGGGGATTGGGAAATGCAATCACTGGAAATGTTTTGGATGTACTGATGTATAATATTCTGGTGCTAATTGTTATTCCGGTGCTGAAAAGATTAATAGATTAATTTAGCAAGGATTTTTTATTTTTTTAAATCAGTGGCATATGAAGAATTGTGTCCAGCCTGGAAACTCTCAAAAATAGAAGAGCTTGCAAATGCTGAAGATAAAGGTTGTGTAAATATAGCCCAGTGGTTTATCAGGGATGCTGTGTCTTGCATCACTACGGTGAGAACTACTGTCTTTAGTTCTAAAATACTGAAGTATTTTAGAAATGCCTTCATTTCCTGTTGCTTGGCATTCAGGCATTCAGCAGCTCTGAGCTCTGCAGCCACTAAACAGGACAAGGAGTGCCATCAGTACATGGGGCCTAATTGTGCTGTGGGTTAGTTCCAGACAGGTTCCTCTTCTCTGCTCTTCAGGGAGAACAATTTGTCCCCATCCAACACAATCACCTGTACACAGGCATTTTATCAATTGAAATGAGATGCTTTCCATGAGCATGTTCAAAAATAGCAGCTCTGAGGGCACAAGGAGTCTGTGTGTCCACTTTTCAACAGGCTCCTCCACACTCAGTCATGTGGCAAGTGAGTGATGCACATAATGGGGGTTAATGTTTCTCCAAGATCTCCCAGGATAAAATTCCACATTCTGCACCACCATATGAAAGGGAGAGATGAGAGGAAGGGAGACAAATGCACCCAACTTAACAGGGCTGCTTAGGGTGGTCACTGAAAATGAAGTTCAAGCCAACAATTTTCCTGGAGTAGAATCAGAAATATCATGGAGATGACACAGATTTTACTGGTTTAGGGCCTTTTTCTTATTTCATTCAAACAAGGAAATAAGGAAAAGGAATTTACTTTCCTTTTTTCCCACTATATTTTCATAAAGAAAGCTTTCCTACCAAAACCAGGTAGTGCCACCATCAGTTATGGCTGGGACAGGAAAGTGCACAACCAGCTCCCCACAGAAGGAGTTCTTCTGGGGAGAACCAGAACCTTCTGGGCCACCTCCAGGCCCATCTGCACAAGCACCAGAACTTTCAAAGGCCACAGAATTGCTGCCCATAGGTGACACGAAGGAAATTCCATCAGAAGTGTTCACTTTGGTGATCAGATAATGTGAAACCAAAGCACCCTCTTCAGTTAAAGACTCAGATCGATATTTCTCTGAATATTGCAGCTGAGAAGAATCTGACTGTGTGTATCCAGCTGCTCAGTGCTGCTCCTGCCTTGTCTGAAACACATTTCCTCTCCTTGTCACAACTCCCAGGTGCTACTGCGGAGCATCACTGCCAGAGGTATTTGAATAGAACAACAAAAAAATTGATTTGGACAATCTGTGTGCTCTTGTCATTGATGGAGACACAAGTGGGAGTAGGGTTAGGGCTGAGGCCACAGCAAGGTTAAAAGAGAAGTGCCCAGGAATTCTCTCCTGTCACATTTCACACTGAATTGCTCCTGTTTTACAGCAGATGCTACAGACAATACACTCTGAGCTCCAGTAAACAGGGGGAATGTTTAGCTACATTCACAAGCTGCACTGAAAACTCACTCCAGAACTACTGCACTTGAAAGGGCCAGAATATTGCAGTGTGCAGGCCCTAGATTCTGCCTTTATCCATGCCACATAAAAAACCAGACATGAAGGCAGGAATGAACAGGGCCCTGACCATGTACAGCTGGGGGTGAAGCTGCTGTCCTCATGCAGGGTTTAAAGCCCCTGATCTGAAGGCACTGAGGGCTGGAGCTGCTGTCCTTGTGCAGGTATAAAGCCCTTGATCTGAGGGCACTGAGGGCTGGAGCTATCAGGTGGGAGCCCTGGTAGCATGGCACAGGTCACAGTTCAGACAAACACAGTGGCTACAACACAGCTCCATTTTACCTTGTGCCTGGCCCTGTACAAGCAAGAGGCTTGAAAGGACCCCCAAGGAGGGCTGGGAAGGTGTTTGGCCTGGTCCTCACCTGCACCTCTGCCTGCCCTCCCCAGCTGGGAGCAGGGCAGCGCGGGGGCACCGACACCATCACAGGCAGGCTTTGGAAACCCAGCCCAGCGTGGCAAAGCTCAGAGCTCTCTGCCTTTCAGGGGCTGAGGAGGAGGAGGCTGGGATGGGGATGGTGTGCTCAGCACACCGGCTGTCTCTGAGCACTCCAGGAGAAGCTGTGCTAAACCCATTTCCGCACGACGCGCGCGCCTCTCCTTGGACAGCCTCCACCCGCAGCTCTGCTCCTTCCCTCAGCTCTGCTGGCAGCCTCTCCTCCTTGGAAGAGAGCACAGCCCCAGCTCGGGCTCCTCACCAAGGCTGCCAGAATGCGTGCAGCACACAGATTCAGCCCCTCTCTGAAAGGCAGAGCCTGGAAGGGACGGGGCTCTCCAGGTCACAGCTGCTGCGAGGGGAGCAGGGCCAGCCCGTGCTCAAACACTGCTGGGGCCACTGATAAAAGCCCTGCCAGAACAGGAGTTGCCAAGGTCTTAGAGGAGTTTCAGGGATGTTTTCAAGTCTTACTAGATTTAAAGGATGATCCTTGGCAAACTCCCCCTGATGCTTCTCAGCATTTCTAGAGCCAACGGTTGTTCCATCTGCTGCTGAGGCTGACTTTGAAGAATCCTTGCAAAGAGCAGCACTCTAACTTTAACACCACACGAGAGGAGAAAATGCCACAGCTTTTCAGAAGTGACCTAGATGTTTGCCAGTAGCTTGACACACTCTCAGGTGAGGCTGTCTCCTTGTCTCCAAACACTCGAGGGTATTACCAAAGCTGTGCCAGTGTAAACTGTGGGCTCAAAACAGAGATTCAGTAAACAGCATCTACTCAAAGCTATTCTAAGGCATTAACTATTCCTCTGTGGAGGTCTGATGTACAGTAAGAGTGAGAAAGATCACCACAAACTAACTTCAGGAACCAAATAGCTTATGGGCATTTTAAAAAAATAAATTAAAAATGTCTATGAAACTCAAGATGTATTCCCTGACGACAGTTAGAAAAAATCACACATAAAAAAAAGCAGCAAAGAAAATAAACTTTTAGAGCTGTTGAACACAAACAAGCTTTGAAAAAGCACAGAAAGGTCCACACAGACACCAAGGAAGGTGTTTAGTTCCAACACATAACCCTCAGTTTCTGCCATTGTGATGGATTTGCCAATGTGTTTTCTGAGCCAGGCCAGTGCACTATTGTGTAAGCCTTATTCTAATTGCTGTGGGCTCCAGAAAGGTTTCTTTACCGTTTAGTATGATAAATAACTGTGCTCCCAGGCTGGGTTCACAGCTCAGAGCAGCCCAGGCAGGTCAGGTGCCCTCAGTGCAGCTCCCACCTCGCTGCTGCTGAGGACAGACAGAGGGATGTGTCTGTCACACACCATTACCATTAGAACAGAGCCTTGTTCTTTTATCCCAGCTGAACTCCCGGCTCTCTCAGCAGGACTGCTAAGTGAAATCAATGTCTGGGATTTCCAGGCTGAGCTGGGAGGTCACAGCCACTCTATCATTTCTCAGCATTATCCCCTCTCCTTCCCTCGCGCTCTCTCCCAGCCTCCAACTGGCACACAGCAGATTGAAAACAGCATGCAGCACAGGACTTACTCTGCACAATTTTACAGCCTCTTGGAGCCCCCTTCCTTTCCTTCTGGCCCACTTTTTTAGCTTATTCCCCCCCTCCTCCTCCTTTGAAAAATAAGTTCTGTTTGTCTCCTACAGGGCTGCAAGCCAAAGGCACTGAACTCCTGAAATTATGAAAAAGCAATAAAACAAAAGAGAGAACAGAGCTGATCGTGACAGCTGCCAGTAAAAATGGTAATGCTCAATGTTACCAGACAGATACCAGCAGATATGGCAGGCTTTGGAATCCTGCAATTGCCACAAAACCCACACTGTGCCCCTGGGATCTCCTGAGACACTCTCCTGCTGCACAGGAGAAGCAAATTCAACCCTGAGACACTTAAGTATAGGAGATCTACAAGCTGCCAGCCACACACGACTCCCCCTCTTGTAAAATGCACAAACTGGGTAACCAAACACTTTATAGAAAATGTAAAAATCTACAACCAAGTATTGCACAGCTTGGTGATTTCTTGCTCTAAGAGAAGAGGCCAAGCCAAGGAAAAGCCACAGGAAGTCAGAGACTCTGCAGTAAGGAGGGAAAAGAGACAACCTAGAGCTTGATTCATCAACACAGCAGCTCCTGACTTCAAGCCATGTCTCTCATTCCCTGAACACGTATCTCACTGGGCTGACAATGGTATTATTTATTTGTCTGGTTATTTTTAATCTGTGCTCCTTTACTGTTGGGGGACAAACAGGACACCACTGTCAACTCAGGGAATCTCTCCTGACGGGATAGAGGACATGGACAGCATGCTGGAGGGCACTAACAGAAAGGAAGGACACATGTTCTGCCCAGCTCCTGCTGTCACCCACACAGGACTCTCTGCCCCTGCATTCCTCAGCTGAATTCTTCCCAGATGTTCTGCAACAACAAATATTCTCCCCTTGCAGGGGCACATCCTGCCAGAGCTCCTGCAGCGCAGAGGCCCAGGCTGGGTACAGTACCTTGCTCTTGGGAGGAGGGCTGGTTGTGCTCTTGTCTGTGTGGATGCTGGTGGGGGACACGGCAGCACCAAGGCTCCCCTGGGCAATGCCAGGGATCTTGCCTCCCGGAGACACCTGCATGGCAGCGAGCTGGGCAGCATACAACTGCTGAGAGACACAAACAGACGGGAGAAAATAAACGTGGGCTGGGCAGGAACACAGCACAGAAACCAGCAGCAAATACAGAAATAAATAAATAAATAAATAAAGCATCTTCCCAAAACTTCTCCCACGGCAGAGGAGGCGTTTTCCCTCCAATGGGCATTTTTTATTTAGCACATATGTGTTGGAAGACATGAATTGTCATCCTCACTTTTGTGACTCATTCCTCCAGGGATGGACGAGAGACATCCCCATGAGAAGTGTCCCCTGTGTGCCCAGGGAGTCAGGACAGGCACAGAAGCTGATCCCCACTGCCTGAGCTACTGGGCCATCCCTCCTTTCCTGAGACAGCCCAGGCACAGCAGCATTCCCAGCAGAAACATCTCCAGGCCCTGGGAAGCTGCTGGGTGTGATGGGTTCTGTGCTTCCATTTCATGTTTCTTTATTTTACTCGCTGTGTTTTCCCTGTTTCTTTATTTCACTCACTGTGTTTTCCCCGTTTTCCCCCAGGCTGTAAGGTGTCTGGGACAGGGAATACCAAAATTGTATTTAGTAATTACTGCAGGAGTCCACTCTCAGCTTGTGGGGAACCACTAGAGTCAACATAAACACACACATATCAATGGTAAAGTGCTGTCCATTAATTATTAGAAGCCCCAGTTAACTCTAAGAAATCCTTCTGTGATAGATGCAAAGACCAAATAAGCAGTGGGAAGGAATTTTTCCATGCAACAGCCCAGAAGAAAGCCTTATTTTCACGTGAAAAAATGGAATATATGAAATTTCAAACGTATGCTTTACTCTCACTTCAGGGATGGACACACCTGAAGAGATTGAAACACACAGTGTGGTGTGGAGTAACCTGGAAGGAGGGGTGAAACAAAATGTATAAAGCTTTCATTCATGCTTTTTAAAACCTTCTGTCCTCCTGTTATCAGATTCAACATCTCACCTCAATTTGATTTATTTTGAGAATTAAAACCAAACATTCAATAAAATTTTATAAAAGGTCCCTTGTTAGAGTCCTCTCTTTACAGTCTCTGTCTGCAACACAAACCAACTATTCTACAGAAAAAGCAGTATCAGGCCCAGCTCTCAAAGGAAAAATAAGTGTTTATGAAATTGCAAAGGTCTGAAACCTATTTAACCAGGAAGATTGCCCCTATTTCAAAAAATGGAAAGAAATACACTACATGCAGCACATTTCCTCAAGTTTCATTATTTTTGAGCTTTTGCATTATTGAACTTGTCTATTCATATTGAAATGTTTCAGGACATCTCCAGCCTGTACCCAAGGAAAGGGCAGTGGTGACCAAGTGCTCTGAAAGATGGCTAAATGACAATAATTTGTAATTCACTTAATGGACAAACTGAACTCCAACAAAAGAATGTTTCTACCCCTGCTTCCCTAATGGCATCAGATTTCAGAACAATCAATAAATCTCTGCAGCAATATTAAACTATCATCTAAAAACATGCAATGTTGCACATGGGCAGGGGAGAGGAACCATAATCATTTAGCTATAAACAAACAATAGATGTTACTTTTTAATTGCTATTTCAGAAGTGCAATTCTGCCTTCTTGAAGTATTATGTATCTTTTAAAATTCAGAATATTACCCTTATTTATTATGTATAACATAAATAAACCTGCCTAAAGTTGTTTCACTGATTGCAAGGGAATGCCTTGGCCACAATAAAGCAGTCAAGACCCCATAGATAAAAAGTCTTATAAATAAAAAGTCCTTATATCCCACACAGGGTAAAAATTAAGAGGCTCAAACCCAGTGTGATACAGAATAACATTGTTTTCCTTGCACTTTTTGAGGTCTTGGTTTCATTACTGCGTAGGGTATAAGGACTTTTGATCTACATGCCTATACATATTATAGATACATATATATCCTTGTTTATTATGTATGTCTGTACATAATAAACAAGGATAATATTCTGAATTAAAAAAGATACATAATGCTTCTACAAGAAGGCAGAATTGGGCTTCTGAAAAAGCAGTTAAAAAGTAACATCTATTGTTTGTTTGTAACTAAATGATTATGTTTCATCTCCCCTGCCCATGTACAATATTGCACCTTTTGTAAATCTTTTCTTATTAACCTCATGTGAAAATCTGCAAGGAAGCAAAATCATCAGAACAAAAGCACAATCTGATACACTTTAAAATAAGTAGGTGGTACTGTTAATTTTTTAATGCTGCCCCTCTATTTTTAAGGTATCAAACAAAAAACAAACCTTTCTCCCTAGGCCACCACGTAAACCATTTATAATTCTCCCAACATATTGAGCAGAAACATTCAGCTGAGCTCTGTGAATGGACCAAGAGCTCTTGGCTGGATGACTCTGCAGCACACCAACAGCAAAGCCCTGAGGTGAGGCCAGCTCTGCAAACTTCCCCCTTGGGCATTGTTGTTCCACGTTAACAATGCTCATTACTGCTCCGAGGCTACACTCAAAATGAGTTCTTGTTCTACTAATGCAGAAAATGAGAATGAGATTTAATAGCGATTTGCAAAAGGGTTGAACAAAGTGCTAGCAATTACACAGGCAGGAATAGTTGATTCAAGCACCTATAGGCGTTTGGATTACAGTATTATCTCTTATTAAAATATTTTTATTAGTGAGCAGGGGAGATTAAGAGCTGTTCATAAAAAAAACCCACAGAGAGAGACAGGTGGCAGTGGGAACTGAATCAGTGACTGCAATAAATTTGTTTCTGATAAAGGGGTTTTTCAGTGAGGATACCACAGTGATGAATTTACAAACCACAGCCCCTGAGTGTCTGAACTGTTGACTGATCCACCACTCCAATTTCTTTGTCATTCCGAGACCCATCATTAAAAATATACACATGAATGGCCTTGCTCTTTGTTTTTGGTGGTTTTTTTTGCATAATCAGGGGTGGGAGGGGGGAATGGTATAAAATGAGACTCACTCAGAATATATGAATTTCGTTTTTCTTTACCTCAAATTTATGCTTACATAAGGCACGAAAACTTAGATTAAGGCAAAAAGAATTTTGCAATTTTGCCTAATTTTGAATCTGCTCAGGTGGTTTTTCAGTTGAAAAGGAAAAAATTATTTCACTGAAAACAAACATTTGATGTACACCCTACTGTGAGACAGGTTTTTTAAATTACTGGCAACATAGATAAAAGCTACAGAAATTAGAATTAAAGCTGCACTCATTAGTGATTGGTAGCAATGCTTGCTAGATATTCTACCAAAAAAGTTCTTTATTTACATATTTGAAAGGCCAGATTTTATTTTTGTCAGAGTTTCCTTCTAAGATTGTTAGTCAAACATTTCAAAGGGACAGGGTAATTTGTAAATCCAAACTTCAGCAAAGGCTTCTAAGTGCTCCTTGCTTGCATCCAATGGGAGATTGTCAGAAAACAAAGATAATATTTGAAACAAGGACAGCAGGCTCCTTTAAAAACTCACCAAAGAACACATTGCAAGGTGAATTTGCTAACTTTCACTTTGGGGTAATTTCAGATAAGAATAACAATAATAACATACAACATATGCTATTAATAACATATAGAGCTCAGGATCCTGAGAGGCACTTAACAGTATTTTGGTTTATTTGGGCATTTATTTTGTTTTGGTTTGTTCCACACAGTTCTGAACACAGCTGAGAGTTATTCCTGCTCCTGAGAGTTATTCACACCTGCCTTTATCCCAAACAATTCCCACAAGGAACTGCCCTCTCCCAGTGCTGAGCTGTGCAGGCTCTGGGGCAAAGGACCTTGTCTGCACTAAAGTTTCCTTTATTCACCCAGCAAAAACCAGCAAACTGCACCAATTCACCCCAAAATGTGAACCACACAGAGAATAGAGAAAATAGGCTAAATACAGAAAAGCTGCACTGCTCCTTGCCATGGCCTCAAAACCCAGCTGGCTTCCTTTAACCTCCCATCCTGGCTATTCTCTGCAGTTAGCCAAAGAGAAGAAGGCAGGTAAGTAAATCACATATCAAGGAACAATAATAATTATTAGAAAATTGGGACTGGGCTAGTTAATACGTAATTAATGTACCGTTTCTAATGAGAGAGCATTGGTGACACGTGGAGGAATTCTCTACCTAGAGAAGTTCTGACTCATGATGTTTCAGTCAAGATCAGATGTGTTCCGTGAAGGTGAACTTTAAACAAGATTTACTGTGCTCAGTAATATTTTACATCTTGTTCTGTCAGACCAGACAACATAATAGTCTCTCTAGCCTTAAAAAAACCCCTGAGACTTAGAAGGAAACGTTGAGGAAAACAAGTTCTCATTAGAAAAACTGTGCAGCATTCACAAAGAGAACAAGGCTCCACTTGTGCCCAGGCACAGCCCCAGGAACCACCATCTCTCTCATGCTGGAAAAACATCACTGCTAGAACCAGTGACCACAGGTCTCCCCTGAACAGGGTCCTGGCAGCTCATCTCCAGGGTTCCAGGCTGCAGCCCTTGCTCCTGAGAACAACCCCACTGCAGCCACCAGGCCAAACAATGCTTGCTTTGACTCTGGAACACTGAACAAAGCAAAACATGCACGTGCAACTTAGGGCAGCTCTGAGCTTTCTTAGAAACTGGTGTAACTTTGATGGGTAGGACTAAAATACAACTCCGTATTTGCAGGAGCTTCCACGGGAAAGACACCAACTCTAACACCCTCAAACGTGAAGAAAAGCAGTTTTCCTTGAAAAGCAGTCCCTAATTCTGCCAGGGGATGAATTCTGTTCAACTATTAGCAAGGTGAGAAGCAGCACCCACGACACAGCTGACAGCTCCTGGTGACACAGGAAGGGTGAAGGAAACTCCTGATTAGAGCCCAGACCTCGTGGCTCCTCTGTCCCAGCCTGAGCAAGAAGACAATCCTTCCACAGGATGTAACTGCAGGAACTTATCAATGGACACTTCCTATCAGAGACCAACGAGATCTGTTAGTCTCTGGGATAAAATATCATTGCAAACTGTGTGCTCGAGATTGTCTGCTCCTTACAAGGGAAGAGATTTCAACTGGAAAACTGCCCAAGTGGCCCACATATTCATACATACCATGTTCACACCATGTGACACTAATTGAAAGAGAGTGACTATGTGGAGTGCAATTGGAGAGGAAATTTGATAATGTCTTCTGGAAAAAGCCTGTTGCATGAAATGCTGCAGATAAAGTGTCCCCTTCGAGGAAAGTAATTAATATTGTACGTATTCTAAAATATTTAAAAAAAACCAAGCTGGCAGCAATTTATTCCTTTAGTTTGCTGTGCAGCACCAGAATTTAATGTATTCTTGCTGCCACTATTATTAATGATTTTTATGCCAGTGGACTGTCTTATATTAGAAAGAATGGCCCAAGAATGTGTTTAAAGCAAGGAGAGCCTTTTGACAGCCTGCTCCTCGTGGGGGATGCAGCAAATGGCCAGAGGTGATTGGGCAGTGCCAACAGGCACGTGCAGCTTCAGAAGGGGCACTGGCTCTGTGAAGTGCATTCCCTCTATCAGCAGCTACTCCTAGGGCAGAGCAGAGCTGGCTGCTCTGTAATGAAGTGTCTGAGTGAGGGCTGCACACAGACACTGCTGCCCCAGCACAGCTCTGGCAAACCAGCAGCTCCAAGTCACTGCAGTGGCCCAGACATTTCAGTGCATAGGGAAAATCCCCACTACTGGCTGTTTGTTTACCACAGGTATGCTTCCCAGGAATGTGGGTTTTTATACATATACCCAGATTTTTGGCAACTAGCTCAGAGCACCTGACTCAAGTGTAATTTTTCATTTGAGAGACCAAAATTCTCCGAGTGGCCGTTTGACAAAACCCTTATTTTATATTGCATTGCTTGACTTGACTGGTGCTGTACAAAATCATTCACTGTTACCCATGAAGTGCCCAGAGTAGTTAACAAGCAAGCACTGCCAGCAGAATTACTGTAAATAAGGTTCTGTGTATTTCAGATTGCCGAGCTATAATTAAGGCATTTCACTATTTTACACACATTTCCTTAAGCAACTCTTTCTCCAGTTTTTATTTATAGATTTTCTGTTTGCATTTTAAGTTGTTGCATTCAACTGGGAATTAAGTCAGGGAAAATCTGTGCCTGCTTTAGGACTGATACTGAATTAATTACTCAAAATCTGAATACTCCGTGTCTCCTGAAGTTAAGTGCAGAGCTTGTAGTGGAAAGATTAAGGTCAGCTGCATTTCTTATTTTGAGAACATGGATCTGCTGACTTGAATGCTGATATAGCATCAGGTTCTTATATACTGATGATATTCTGAGATTCCTGGGTGACTTGTCCCCCTTCTTCAGGCATGAGCAGTGACACAGGTATTCTGTACTCAGCCTGCTCTAGAAACTTTTTCTGGAAAAGCTGTGGTAAGAAGTGAGTCCTAAAGTTTCTCTTTAAAGTGGCAAAGAGATGATAATCACCTACCAGAAGCAGTAATGCCAAATTAGTTTGTTGGAGAGGAAAAGAAACAGATGTAAAAACTCACACTTGGATACGTTTTGCCCCCCTAGAGCTGTATCTTTACCTGTTAACTGTGATATCAAACAGCCAAATGAGGAACATTTTCTTTCCTGTCTGTTTCCATTTCAACACTAAGAGCATTTTTGAACCTGAAGTATCCTACAGCTGTATCCAGTGTCCTTGGAGGGATAAATTAACGTTGCTCCTCATTTATCTGACCCATCCAGGAGTTCAGTGACATCTACTCAGCTCACTCAGGAATTTAATTTGCTCTGTGACCTGAGCTGTGCTGTGTGGCCAAAGGGTCTGGATGAAGTGCAGGAGGCAGAGAGTGGCACATGCCCAGCCCATCACAGACAGGGCTGCTCTGCTCCAGCCTGGCAGGGAGCAGGAGTGGGATGTTTGTGCCCTGAAGGGGAGCTCAGCACCGTGTCTGAGCTGCTTCCACCGTGCCAAGCCTCCCTGGGAAGAGCCCAGGAGGGAGGAAGCACAGGTGGGAGAAGAACACTGAAAGGCAGAGGCCAGGGATGGACACATCATCCAAGCTGCAGAAGAAAATGGATTTGCTCTGAGAGCTAAACCAAACCAAATTGATTTCTAGAATAGTTCTGAAGATATTTTTTTCTCTTTCCCATTTTCCTTAGCAAAAAATACTAATAGAATGTGACACAGCATCTTTATTCAGCTGTGTAAGTTATTTTATTTTATTTCCTTTAATTTTACTTCTGGAGGTGGAGAAAGTAGAGCAAGGTCATTATTTTGGGGGAGAAGAATGTCACTCCTCCAGTGCAACTTTTCCAGTTTATGAGTTTCTGTGCCACAGAAAATTTTCAAATACAATCAACTAAATTTACCTCTCATGTAGTATTTTTTCATGTTCATTGCTTTAAAATCTCCTTCCCCAAGTCCCCAAGAAAGCCAACAAGTCCCACCTGATCCTGTGAGGTCCTGCTGTGAAGGTGAGGTGTCAGGCCAGGGCAGCAGCTGTCCTCCCCAGCAGCACCTGTGATCCCTTTCCACTGAAGCAGAATATTGCACAGGGACTAGGGAAAGCTGCAGCTCACACCCACCTTTCCTTTGGCCTTCCCCACATGGAATCCCCTCTTCTGAACAGAGTTCTTTTGTTCTAGGCACTGCTAAAGACAAGGCTTGCTCCATCAAACCTGTCAGACCTGTGGGAAACTGTAATTCCAATCAAAGAGATTGGAACTGGGATTATTCCCAGTTTTGAAGCAGAATATTTGGAGCCTCCCTGTGTCAGAGCAAATCTGTGTTCCAAACCAGAAAGCAGCTGAGTTTGGCTTTGGTCAGACTTCTGGTGTTCTCAACAGGGAGTCCCATCAGCCTGGAACTCATGGAGTGCCCAATTTCAAATGAGCCCCACTGCTGGAAGCTGGGTAACCTGGATGCTTAAAACCCCAAATGTGTGTTAGTTTGGGGTGCTTGGGAGGGGACAGGCTGGATGCTTAAAACACAAATGTGTGTCAGTTTGGGGTGCTTGGGAGGGGTCAGGCTGGATGCTTAAAACACAAATGTGTGTCAGTTTAACTGGGGTGCTTGGGAGGGGACAGGCTACACAGAGGGGATGTTAGAGCATGGGAGTGCCATTATCTGAACACAGAATTGCTGGGAGAGCAGAAAGTTCTCAATTAATGTAATTACTTTGGGGTTTGCTTCACCATAGGAAAGTCCCTCTTTAACAAAATGAAGTAACAGAACCAATAGCTGTTCGATTTCTTATTTGATTTTTATGATAAAAAGGGTGTGCTCTGTAAAACTCCCCCTCCAATGGAGCCCATAAAACTCCAGAGAGCCTGGAACCTCTGTGAAGCTTTGGCAAACCTCTCAGGAAATAACATAAGAAGATGTTTTTTGGTTCATCTCACCATTTCCATGCTTACACTGATGTAATGGGAAAAGTGACACTTTCCATACTCCATTAGGACATGTACAGAAGTTCAGTCTTTAATTCTCAGAGAATTTGTTCCCCCAAAGTGGTCTCTGCAAACATCTGAAGTCCCTGAGGGCTCAGTTTCTGACTCCCACCACCAGGAACTGCAGCCAGCAAGGTCCAGTCACACTGCAAGGCCAGACTGCCACCCCTGCACAGAAAGCTGGATCTCCCTCCAATGTTCCTCTTTGGAACACCCTGTACTGGAGCCTTGAGGAGCTGTAGGCACAGCAATGTGATTGAAAGTCAAAGGGAATTTCATCTCTAACTTTCATGTCCCTCTCACGCTGTGCAAGCACGAGAAGAGCCATGAGATGAGCTCTGGAACTCTGCCCTGGTGCCACCAACCCATGAGGACAGCCAGGAATGGCTGGAGCCTCCTGCTCCCACTGCAAGGGCAAGTTCTGTCCCTAGCATCAGTCCAGAAGGGGAAATCCAACCTTCTCCACATTTCTGCACTGCACACTTCTCCACTGCCCCATCTGGGTTACTGTCACCACATCTCTCCTCCCAGAGAAAAGCAAGGCACAGTTCTTCCCAAGAACACTTCTGGCTTCCGCATTCTCTGAACATCAGAGAAAGGAAACACAATTCTTACCCCTTTTGCTGTGCCTGTGTTTGTGCCAAAGCAGAATGCAACATGGAGATTATTTACCCAAAGTGATGGTGTTTTGTTTCCTTGGCCTATTAGGGCCAGGGGTGTGTGTGTGTGTTGGGACTGTCAGGACAGTCACAACATTCTGGGCAGAGTTGAGTTTAGATGTAACACGATATAGAATATATATATATATAGAGTAATATAGTATAATATATAGTATATATACACACATTATATAGTATATATATAGTGTATATATACATACAACATATATATAGAATAATATGGTATAATAAAGTGATTAATTAGCCTTCTGATATCCATGCAGTCCTCCTCACCATCCCTCCCTGCCACGGGGCCATCCTGTTTCCATAGGCCACCCTAAGGAAGGGCCCACTCTCTGCTCTGCCTCTTCAGCATTTGCTCTCTGGACTAGACAAGAGTGAATGCACAAATTCCCCCCTCTGAATTCAGGTTACTGAGGCAAAAAGGATGTCCTGATGTCCTTCACAAGGTCACAAACTCCCATTTACCTCTCAAAGAATTCCACAGTAACTACATTAACTAGCAACAAGCTCTATAAACCATTAGTACGTCTGATCCACCCCTGATTATTTATTAAATTGGGTTTCCACAACTTTTTTTGAGGCACTGAGTAAACGGAAAAAAAAAAGAAAAAAAAAAAAGAAAATAGACTCCTGAGTGAAATCAGAGCTGTTTGAAAACTGCCCTCCACACCAAGTTCCAGTGTGGAAATTTGTAACAGAAAGATGGATCTGCTTGTACAAAACCATGAAATACTGAAATTATCTTAGGAGACATTTTTCAATTGTTAATAATACAGCTAGGTTATAAAAAGAGCTAATCCATATCTTTAAATTGTTCATCTGGAAATTTGGATTAGGAGGAAAAAACCCCAGCAATTTTCATGTTTTATAATGAAGTATCAAAACACGAAACTCTTCTCAATCCAAAAAAATGAGTCAAAATTGATGTAAAAGCACATTTTAAATTGCTTCTGGCTGAGTAGTTGCCTACAAAGCAGAAGGGGTGGGAGCACCAAGGAGTTTGCAATGGAAACACCAAGAAGCTTTTACTGCAGTCCCACCAACAAGAAATAAATGCTATCATGAAGTAATAACATCCTCCAGAAATCTTTGTTTATTACCTCATTCCCAAATTTCTCACTTCACTTGAGTTTCTTGGTTCTGAGGATGGGGTTAATGAGTGAGGAGGTGTTTGAGTGGGTGCGAATTAGGGGCACTGCTCAAATAGAAGCCATTTTAGCAGTTCTGTGCTTAATTCAGTCTGGAACTCAGTAATATTTTTTTTCAGGTGAAATACTCACACATTGCAAGGCTAAGAGTGACGTTGGCAAAGCACAGACAATACCTAGACTTACTCATTTTTATTATGGAGTATTAGAGAGGAACTCACGCTTCTGCTCCTTTGCTACCTCCAGCACTCTGCCCAGCAGTCCAGCAGAGATGGAATGCTCATGCTCTCATTTCCTGAGCTCAGAGACTCCTCACAACCTGCATATTTCAGTGACTGTGACAGAGAGCACCACTGATGGCTGCTCTGCCCCAGCCCATGCTCACAGCAGCCCACTGCAGATGTTCTAACATCTGCCTGCTCAGGTGATGTGCAGCCTGTTTGAGTGACCCTCTTGGTGCTGCTCAGGGTGAGCAGCACTCACGGCCTCCTCAGTTACCAACTGGTAAATTTACCTCCATTCCACACTGGGATGGCAAGCAGGGATTCTCCTGGCCTCCCTCCACTGAGCAGTAATGCCCTCCCCACAGTCCTTTCCTCTATAATTACCAGGGACAGGGAACCCAGAACAAGAAGAGGGAAGGTCTGTGCCTGCCACGGCTGGCATCTGGAGCATTCCTGCCATGGAACTTTGCTGTGACAAACAGCAGCACTGCCCGGGGCCGTGGCCCAGCGTGGGAGGCAGGAACGAGGCAGGAACACTGCAGCCCTCCATTACGCAGGGACGTTCCTTGTTTGTGCCAAAATCAGCAACTGCAGGACATCTCAGCTCCTCCAGCCCACACCATGGCACAGCACAGGCCTCTGCTCAGGGATCACCACAGGAAAAGCCAGGGCTGTACGAAAGCACAGGGAAGCAATGCCCTGAGAGCAGCACGGGATATCCACACCTCCCAGAGATGGAAAACTCCACGGAGTCCACACTGACCCCTACTCAGTGATTTTCCCAAATTCCAACTGCCCCAGAACTGCAGAGGCAGCTGGTCCTGCTGCTCCCTGCCCCAGCAGCCACCACAGAAATATTCTGACTTTATGGTCCACCATTACTAGTTACCAACTGGAATTACTAGGACAATGAGAAAGGAACCTGAGCCACAGCAGAAAAGGGACATAAAGTAGGAATGGTCTGAGCTCATAACCCTCATCTTGCTCTATAAAAACTGGAATGGAACTTGGAATGTTATGCCAGATGATTTATACACGTTAGGCATCCATGGCTAAAGGTTATTCTCATCCCACCATCCTGAATAAAAGACAGAAAAAGTGGCTAGTCTGTGCTCAGCACATCTATGTAATTTTTAAATATTTTGTGCCAGTAGCTGAATTTAAAGTGAACTGTATCTGTCCTCTCTGTATGTCACGAAAAACACAAATTTCCTTTTTTCTTGTTGTACAAGTCACATGGAGAGAGGCTTTGTCTCCCTCAAAGCCACCAAGGGGTAAGGCACAGAGCTGCATTTTCAGGATACAACATGTGGGGAAGGGCACACAACTCCCCCAAAGCTGCCTGCAAATTCCTCTGGCTTTGTGTGGAGAACATATATGTTAACATAAATGGAGTGTGAACCCAAGGAAAATGAAGACAAACACTGACAGCTGGCCAATCCTGCCCTTCTTTACTGTGTTTGCCTCAAATATAGTATGTTTGTAAGAATGTGTGAAACACTGCTGAAAATAACGGTTCCACTCGGTTCTAACAAGCAAGGGAACACACAACTCACAATCCTCCTCAGAAGGGTCTGGTTTACTGAAATGCATGGAGAGACGTCAGCAGATTTCCAGGAGGAGTTACAAACCTAATTTAAGTCAATATCCTGTGAATTTGGGAACTTGTGTATTTCATTGGATGGTTTTTATTGCAGGGCCAAGGTTACAGAGATTGTATTTAATAACTCACTTCATTTTTATCTTCAATTGAATGTGTCCCAGAGAATCAGACTGGTGCTTGCACCACACACAGAAGTTCCTTTCAGCAGTGGGATGTTCCCACTCTGCAGAAGGACACTGAGCAATTTCTATTCCCACCCAGCAGGGCTGTGGGAGTGGGAGCCCTTGGCTCCTCAGCCCAGCAGTGACGGGCAGTCAGTCAGTCTGTCTGTCTGTCTGATCCTCTCCAGGGAATTTGGAGCAGGAGATTCACACCCCCAGCACACACGGGACATATGCTGCAGGGCTCATCCCCAATTCAGGCAGACCAGTTATGGTGAGTTAGACCTCTGTCCTCCAAACACACTCCTGTTCTGCAGCTCCAAGCCCTGACCTCAATGTTTCATATACTGCAAGCACAGGGAGCTTTCAACTGCAGAAGGAGAAATTTTGACTGAAAGACAACAGTCATCCTGAAGGGCCCTTTGCCTTAATTTATTGTGTGAGGGGATTATCCTGATTTTAATGAGCTCACGATAAGCAACATCCTAGAGCACGCGCATCACAGATTTCCTCGTGAGATTGGAAATATCTTACCAAATTATTATTATTATTGGAAATACCTCACCAAATTATTATTATTGGAAATATCTTACCAAATTAACTGGAGTAATTCTAACAATAATAAATAATATATAATTTAAAATAATACATAATAGTAATTAATAATTATGAATTTATATTCTAATTAGATAAATATTACAATATATATTTAATATATAAAATAATTATTATGTTATTTTATAATACTTCTATTAAAATACTTATAATACTATATTATAATTATGTTATATTATATTATAGTATATTATATATTATATGGTATATATAATAAAACTTATAATTATATAATATAATATAATATATATTATAATGCATATTATATATATTATTTTATAATACTTATAATGTTATAATATTTAATAAGTAGTATAGTATAGTTTATATTTATAATTATAAAAATACATTTATATTTATAAATTTAGATTTGTGATTATAATTATAATTAGTGTCTAATTGTTCCCTTAGAGCCATTGCTCTTACAGGTGGCACCTCCCAGTGTCACCACTGACAGCTTTTTAGACCTCAGACCCTCCCTGAAGTAAGGCCCTGCATGAGCTGTGAGTTGTTTTGCCTGACCAGGCTGGCAGCCAGCAGGAGATGCTCAGGGTGCCCCAGCAGGATCCCATGGCATTTTCAGACCTGGGGGGTGCCGTGCCCCAGAGCCCATGGCCAGCTGTCCCCCCTTCCCCTGAGTGAGCAGGGAACCCCCAGAGATGGGCTCTGCTGCCCCTGGCCAGCAAAACTGGCCCAGGAAATCCAGGAATTGCCAGCAGAACTGTCCTTCCTTCCTTCCTTCCCTCTGCCCTGCCTGTCCTGCACACCCTGCTGCTGTTACTGAGCTCAGCTGTCACTCTCTGCACCACGGAGAGATGGATGGGACACACCAAGCCCAACCTAAGTGACCTTTGGATGTGACAAGATTTTTAGGTCAGTCCTGCTAAATGGAGGCCTTGGTGGATGGAGGCTCGCCTCAGGGTGAAATTTCCAGTGAATTTATTATCTCCCAATGCCCTTTGGACTGCTTCCCACCATCAAACACCATGGCAGCATTCAGAACAGGAAGAAATACATTAACTGGAATCTGATCGTTTTAAAAGGTTACAGCTGCCCAAATATAATTTAATTTCATACTTGCCCTTTGAGGGTTTGGTGTATATTTTCATTTTATGACTGCAAATGATAAAGCTCTTAAGATTCCAGGCAATAAAAAGGAAAAGGGGGGAGAAAGTATTTTAAGGGTTGGATGTCTATTCAGCTCATAGTCAATGAGGAAAGTGACAAATCAGCTTTTCTAAAAAAATGGAACATATCCTCAGTTTTTAGTACTCATTCCTCTCCACACTTGCTGGGGAACAATACCTTTTGGTGAAAACAAACCTGGAATGCCACCCAGTGTGATGTGAAAGAAGCATTTGCTGTGCAAGCATCTCCCTATCCTACATCCCTAAAGGACTTGCTTCAGAGGAGTAATTAATGGGAGGTGAAATAAAGTCATCTGAGGGAACCCTTGCAAAAAAACGAAAGCAATCAGACTCGAGAAATGCTTAAATCCAACCAGAACACTTTGAGTTTTAACTGTGTAGGCCATGGTTGTTTCTAGAATCTCTTCTAACTTCTTTCTGAGCTCAGGTTATGCACACCATCTCCCCAAGCCCACACAGCAGGGTAAGACTCAGGATAAAAACCCTGCTTTTGGGGCAGGGGCAGTTTGCTTGGAGTCCCACACCTGTGTAACAACAAATTCCTGCAGAACAAGTGTGCAGGAAGGACACCCCAGTGCACAACGTGCCATGCTGGGAAATGCTGCTCTCTCTCTCTTTCCCCACTGTAAGTGAAGCGAGCACTGAAACTCAAATGCTGCCACACCAATGGGACCTGGACTGGAGGCAGGAGAGGCCAAGCACATGGGTCTTTCAGTGTATCCCATGAAAACTGTGTCACCACATGAGCACCACCTCACCATCACACAGCCCGACAGAATTTTGACAATTTTCTCCTTTCCACAGAACCAAGCATGGGAAAAATGAAACAGCTGTGGAAAGGAGCAAGGATGGAGTGCAGCGCTGCACATCCCATTCTTAAAGCCACCGTAGGAAATGAATTCTTGCTGGGCTCCCAGATCCCTCCAGGGCTGTTTGAAAATCCTTCCCAAGCCCCCACTGATCCCCAGGGCCCAAATTTCCCTGCCCACCCCTGCAGCAGGGCAGAGCACAGAGCAAAGATGCCATGGCAATGGGATCAGCAGGGATGGCAGCCCTGAGGGAACCCTGGGCAGCCACTGGCCCTGCAGGAGAGGGAGCTACAGCACATTTAGGGATCCTGCCTGCTCAGCAGAGCCCTGAGCTGCCTCCTGCAGCCCCAGCACAGCACAGGGAGCTGCTGCAGGGAGCCCAGGGGACACAAAATTCACCAGAGAACCTCTGAAAGGAGAAAAGGAATTTGGGGAAACTGAGCCTACGTATTGGGGAAAGACTGCCCTTTGACTTAACTTCAGGCACAAGCCTGGGCTATCCTGGCACAGCAGAATAATTCAGTTTGACACTCTGAAGCTGCATCTCCAGACACCTGGTATCTTCGATTGAGAAAAGTTCCACTGATGGCTTTGGAAAGGGAAACAGAGCAAGGCTCCTGACCTCAATGGTTTGTTGTCTAACACTTTGATCTACAGTAATTAGGTATTTCATAGTTTCAATCTGTGCCTAATATCAGCCCCCATTCATAAAAGGGTGATTAAATACCCTGGCTGCTAACAGTCAAGCCTGGCAAGCAATCAGACTTAATAAAAGAAAGGGTAAGAGTTCAGAAACTTCCAAAGGCTTGCAGTGCACTTGCCATATGCAGTTTATGTCCCAGGCCAGAGATGCACTCCTTGTGCACACATTTACTGCTCTGTTTGTTCACTCCTGTCCCCTCCTGCCTTGGCTCCTGACAGTGACCTAAACTTTGGGCAACAAAAATGGCCTGGAATAGAGTGTAGTGAGAAATGAGACACAAATGGAAATCCTTCCACATTCGGATATTACAGCAATCTGCATCTGACAGCAAACCATGCCATCCCATGTGGGATGAATAACTGCAGTAATTTGACTGTGGGCCCACAGCAGCAGGTCTGTATCAGCAGGTACTGGTTAGTGCAGGTCTGTCAGGGTTCCCCTGCCCCACAGGCACTGCAGAGGGAGCACATCACTGATTTGCAGTTTTCCTGTGTGCTGCTCTGCTGGGGACTGTAAACACACACTGCTGGCAGGGTTCAGCACGGAGACAGTGAACTCCAGAAGTATTCACAGGAACTTCCCAGGCTGACTGCAGCTTCCACAGCCCCATATGGGCCTGGTTTGTGATTTCAGAGCGAGCTCCCCCAGCCTGCCAAGCTCCACTCAGTGTGCTTCCCCTCCTCTCCCCCCTCTGGACAGTTTGCTCAGGATTATACAATCTGATTTGCATGATTATATAATCTTCTTTTCAGCAACATCCCTCTGAAAAGAGCAAACAACATAATAGGAAAACCAGCAGCACAAGCCAACTCTTTCAAAACCCAGTGTCTGGAATGTGCAAAGGACACAAAGTAAGGAGGGGAAAAAAAAAGAAGAAAGTTTTTTGGGTCTGTTACCAGATTTTTCATGCAGACCTTTCCCAGGAGCATTAATTCCCAATGAATGTAAGCCAAGAAACAATGTGAAACACAAACACCTCACAGACCTGCACTGTTGCCAGTATAGGAAGGGAAGCATCTCAAGGTGTGCATGAAGGTTGTTTTACCTTTTTTACAACAGAAGTGACTTTGGGGCAATGTAAGAACTCAGAAGGTCTTTCCCCACCCTGGCATTGACACTGGCAGGCAGGTGCTGCCACTGCTGCTGTTCTGACACTGGGTTTGTCTTGCTGAACTCAGCTCTGACACCACAGTTCCACTGATCTGGAGTTGGGGTTCTGTGGCACAGATATAAACCAAGTCCTGGCTGACCCAGGTGCCTCCACTCCTTGTTCTTCCTTCAAACATTCAGACTTTGTCTCAGGACACCAAGTAAGTGAAGCCTGTCATATTCCAATCTGCAAGCAGGCTCTTCTGCTGGCTGCTAAAACTACTTATGATGTCAGTTACTTCAGCAATACTCATCTAAAATTAATGCCTTATAAATAATCAAGGAGTAATCTGCTCCCGTCTGTCAGGCTAACCCCAAAAAGGAACAAGTGTAACATTTTTGCAGGAGAAAAGGAGTGAAGGCTGGCCTGACCTCCCGAGCACACTCGCCAGACAGGCACACACCCCTCCCTGCATGACCTATTTCATTTCCCTGCTCACACCACGGATGGAGATGTCTCACACAAATGGCCACTAATTCAGGGACACTGAGGCTGCCACCCAGGGCAGCTGGGCATCTTAATGCTCTGTCAGGTTCCCAAAGGTTTTTAGTTATCTGTTCTCCAGATGAAACCGAGCTCTGTTTAACTCGCCCATGCAGGTCAGTGTTCAATGTCTCACCTCCCCAAAAACTGGGATACTGGCTATGGATCATGGCCTAACATTCTGCAGCACCTTGCAGCGTGTGTGAATGGCCTGTATGAAAAGCACACTGAGGACAGAGATGGTTTTTAGTTAAAACACCAAGTTAGGGAACAACTTACAGCTAAAAACCTTAAGTTACAGCTTAAGTGTTCCTATAGCATAAGCTCCAGGGCTGCAATACTTCCAACTGGAAGCTGGACTTGCAGGAAGTCTGTATTACATTAGAGCACTTCTGAAAGCTGCTCTAAACTCCTGCCCAATAAATTCCTGCAAGGCTCAGAGAACATCTGTTCCTGTCACCAGAATCAGATTCTGTACCAGTTATCAGGCTCAGGATGGAGCACTGAGCACCTGGGCGTTTTCACCTTTTCCACTGGAGAACTCCACAGCTTTCTTAGCAGAGACAAAGACCAATGCATCTGATAGAACAGTCCACCTAACACAGATCAACTTCTCTGAGACACCTTTTAGACCTGTTAAAAGGATTCATGGTCCCCTAGCAGAAAATCACTGAATAACACTGTGATCAGATACACACGGTCCCTACAAGAAAAAGGCACAGAAATGGTTATTTTGGGCTAATTCATGAGAGGAGAAATCTTGTGGCAGGGAAGGACAAAGCCAAACGGAAACAACACAGGTGATGAGGTGGAAGAAAACAGGATAAATGTGTGCATATGGAACACAAGGATTTGCTGTCCTCGTGCTGGGGCTCATAGGTAAAGAGACAGCAGCATGGAGTTGAAGGCTGGTAAATAGGAAATAACCAGAAAAGATGTTATTTCCACTGGCCAAATGCCTTCTAGGAAGCCAGGGGTGGGGCAGGAGGAGCAGCAGCTGCATGAGCAGCTCCTCACAGGTTCTCTCCCTTGCTGAGAAGTGCTGAGCCCATGTGAGCTCAGGAGAGCAGGGAGAAGGCTGGCTGCACTCCTTGCAGCCCATTTGCATATGTTCTTAGTATGCAGAATGGCTCTGGGTGTAATTGAATTGTTGTTTTTGCCTCTATTAATACATATGCAAATGAGGCACTCCTGCAGCTGTGCTGTATTAATCACATGTGTGCTTCTGTCTGTCTGCCCTGCAGGCTCAGGGCTGCGGGGAGGGGGACAGGGAGCTCAGCCTGACCTGCAGCAGAACTCACTCATGCACACAGAGCTCTGCTAGCAAGCAGCAGGCCTGAGCCACCACTGCAAGGCACACAGGCTGGTCATTTTCCAGTCTTTTTTCATTTTTCATAGATATGGATGGAGTCTCAAAGTTCTGCAGAAAGGACTGTTAATGTGGATAAAATGAATGTGCTACCCCTGCTAATTCCTTCCCCTGGAGAGGAGAGGGAGCTCCAATTTGACAAGGCACAGAGTAGCCTTGGTGTTGTTTTACCATGTGTATTTACTGCCTGTTTTACCATGTGTGTTTATTCACCTCAGATATCCACAGTGCTCAATAAAACACAAAGCATTTCCACGCAGTCTTCTGTGACCACTGTCTCCCCCACATTGACTGGATTCTGATAAAATGATGTAATCAAGCTTTTCATCCAAACCTACTTTCATAGAATAGATTGGGTTTACCCATAAAGCTGTGTAAGATTCTGTCAAAGGCAAGATGGGCTATTTAAATGCCAGCTCCAAGGCACACTAACCCACCATGAACAAGATTTATTTGAGCTGTGCTCTGTGGCTCAGGGTTTTACACAATCTACCACAACCTCTGGTGCCCAGCAGGTATCCAGAAAGACAGGAGTAGTTGGAGTTGCAAGGCTTGCTCTGGAGGTAACTGAGAAGAACTTTTTCCATTTAAAAATGTAGGGATTTTTCAGAGGTGCTCTTGGCAATCCACGGCCTCTCACCCCACACCTCACTTTCAGAGTTTAATGACTATCTTAAAATCATCACTAAGACTTCATGAAAAAACCAAGAAACCTTGGAAAGATAAATTTTTTAGAAGACAACTTACCCCACAACAACAGAGAGCTCTTCACCCTGGTCAGATGGCTGTAGCTTTTTTACATGCAGAGTTCTGGGCCCCACATTTCTCTAGCTGAGGGACCTTGGACTTCACTGACCCTTTTGAAATACCCACCTTGGCTACCATGGGCAGTACAGGTGGCAAACACCCAGTGGCCAACAATTCACTTACACAGCCAGAAAGAAGCAGGCAATATAGAATAATATACAGAATACATTATATTCTCTAAAAAATAGAATCTATTATGTTATAATAATTATTGTATACATTCTATATATAATAGAATATATATAATATATATGGAATAACCTGCATAATGCAACAATTTTAAAAAGCTATTTAAAATGGTATCCAACAAAAACTGTTGCTTTATTACTCCTCTGATTATTGTTATTTGTGATGGCCCCAGCAAACAGCAGAGCCATGCACTGAGCTAATGGCAGATGGACAACTGCCATCTCCTGGCTATGCTAACGAGAAATCTCACTTTTCCTGCACTTGGTTGGTTTTTTCCCCAGATGTGTGTGCTCATAGTGAAAAACTAATTCTACCTTTTTTTTTAATACTTAAGTAGATTGTACGAGTATTATAATATTGTAATTAAACTGTGCACTAATGATTCAATCCCTACAAATGAAGTCAGAGTCCAATTAATGAGGACAGGTAAAGTAAAAAACAAATAGGGGCAGGATACTCTCGCTGCTGAAAAGCCAGCTTAGATGGCATTTAAAGCAAGACACTGCCCAGCAAACAGAAGAAATGACCCTGCACTGCTGAGAACCAGTTTGCTTCCCTGTAAGCAAAGGCCTGGTTACAGCAATGTCCCAAAGAGGTCCAGTGCAGAGTAAATGAATAATGGATGAAGCATTGCCCTCTCTTGGCTGCATCCACTGGGGACAATAATGGGGTGCTAGACTTTCCCTCAGCAGAAATAATTCAGATGTCTCTGCAGCTCTGGCATCCTGACTCCCCAAAACAAGGGAAGAATGAAGGTTTCAATATTCAGATGCACCACTCCAGTGTCTGTAGAGTCTTCTTTCACAGATCTGGAAGGTCAACTGCCTAATCTGGCAAAACTGGTTATAAGTAGAGATTATAGCAAGAAATCAGAAAGAGATCTGCAAAAAAACCCCAGTTTTGACAATTAATGCATGCCAATATGGCAACACCTCTTGAAGAGCAAGGGGAAGATCTGTCCTCAGAAATATTTCAAATGAAGCTCAAGGAGACACTCCACAGAAACAGCCTGAACCGGTGAGAGGAGATCTGTAGCTCATCCCTGCAATGGTGAAGAAGCCAAAAGGAAGCTGATATGTAAGAAAAAAAAATATTTCTGACTGAGAAGGCTTTACTTTTACTGAGTCTTTACTTTTGTTTCAGAGTAACAGATGTTTCATGGAACACTTGTGTGACCACTGGAGCACTCTGCCTCCTGACCAGCAGCTGCACACTTGTCAGAGTGCTCTGCCCTTCCCAGTGATTGGGGATCCTTGGGATACCTACAAGCAAGGCTTTCCAAGGGCAAATTTGTACTGAGCTGACACCTAGATAACAGCAGGGTGAACAATCCTGCACAGCCCTCAAACTCCAAACAGGCTTCATTTTTCTCAAAATCTAATCTTACATCAGTGCCTGCTTGAGGCCCAAATAGTTCCAAAACTGTGGTGCAGTTTTTAAAATTCCATTTAAATTCAGTCCCTGCTATGCATCTTACAACACAACTAAGAGAACAGGTCTGCAGTAAGAAAAAATCAATTGACCCAAGTACTTGATATAGGAAGTAGAGACAAAAAAACTTGGGCAGACTGTTGAAGGTCTAAATGTGCTCCTCATCTTTACACAAATGAAGAGACTAAAAAGCTTGGCCAGGCAGTTTAAGGTCTAAACGTGCTCCTCATCTTTACACAAATAGAGATTCCAGGACTCTCCCAAGAACTGGTGTCCAGAGCTCAGACCCAGCTCAAATGCTGTCACACTTAGCCACTTGCTTCACACACTGACAGATTTGGACACGATGCTGAACACAAGCACAAATAATTCTGTAGCCCTGCTTCATGCTGAGATGAAGAGGGAAGAAAGTTTGAGTGCTGGCACTCCCAACTTTTTGGGGTGTTTTTTTCCCAAGAGCAGATGTTTGCAGGAAGTCTGTATTACATCAGACTGCTCTGGTGTTTTGACAGGACACAAAATGTCCATACAGTAAGACTACCCAGGCAGCTGTCATTATTCATCCAGCATTATCTCTCATAGGAGTTATGGGTATATAGAGCATTTGTGTCACTGCCAATTAATCAGTTGTTGTCACTATCTGGTTATCAAACAAGCAATCTGGGAAATCTGAACCATTCCCACTCCCAATGGTGCAGATTCCTCTCAGTTTTCACGCTGTGTGATTAGTTCCCCTCTCTCCTAATGCTCAGAAACTACTCACAAAATAATTTTTATCACAAAAGAAACTTTCAGATGCAATATCTGAAATAATATTTTATAAAGAATTTGCTCAGATTTACAGTAACATCTATTTCATACCTAGCTATGCCCACTATGACTGGCACCAGAAGAGACCCTGCAGTTTAGTTTGTGCAAAACTCGTTACCCCACATCTCTGTTTACAGCTTTGAATGCTGATCTTCAGGATGGAGGAACTGAATTCCCTCACCTGCTGAAGCACACAGGAAAACATCATATAAAGCATCCAGCAGTGCTGTTGAGTCATTAGCCCCGTTCAGTAAAACACAGTCACAGTTTATGTTCAGTTTTCTCTCATTTGAAACACAGCTGCCATCCTGCACCACTCCTGAAGAACAAGACCAGATGATGGTTATGAGGGGAGAAGTCGACATAAAAATCCTGTGTGCTTACCCAGAGGGATTTCACCACAGTGATGCTCAGGACTGACCTTTCTCAGTAACAAAGGAAAGCTAAACCCACTTTTTTCCCCCCAAATGGCATTTCTGTCATTGAAAGTGGGAATGAGTGAATACTTGGGACTGACAGACAGAGCTTTATCAGAGGACAGGTTCAAGCTTGCACTGTGGCAATTCCAGCTTTTCCAGCACAGCCCCATCCCTCTGCTTCCTTTATAACATCTAACACTGCAAGGGTCAGCTTCCATCCTCGCTGAGCCATTGCTCTCTCTGGATCCTGGGAATCAAGGCAATCCCACAGGGCAAATATCAGAGTCTGTACACCCCAGAGGGGGCTCAGAGGTGGGGAGAGGAATGGAGGCTTTGGATTCCAAATCCATCACTGTGAGCCAACGGGGGACCTCAAAATGAGGGACTGCATCTTCTCTGACAGAGAGCTCCTTTGCCACAGGAAAGCAGCCAGGTGCTAGCTCTTCTTCTATAAATACAGCGTGCATTTCATTTACAAAAACAAAAACTCCATTCTGACAACCAGGGATAAAAAAAGCACTTCCTGTTGATCTCACAGCACACTACTGAAGCCATGACCCGACTTGAAATTCTCTAGTGAAAAAACAAAGACGTGTTTATTGTTCCATAAACAAACAAGAGACATTCCTTGGCTTTGTCTTCGCTGAGATAAAGTTGTGTATCGGATTTTGCTGGGAGCAACAGACTGAGCATTGTGTCAGCTCCTTTGATCTCCCCTGCTTCAAGTACACAGAGTCTGAAAGATGAGTGATAGGGAGGATAGAGGGAGAAGAAAAGAGGGAACATGCCACTTCTCTGACCTTTTACTGCCTGATGACCAGATGACACAGGGTGTGCAGGGAACACCAGAACTATAAGTTAAGCAGGAGAATGTCCGAAGTAAGAAGAGTTCCTCCTTGAAAGAGACTGCAAAGCCATTTAAAGGTGGGTTTGGACCAAAACCATCATGAATCTTTCTTTATGAATCAACAAAGTCACCACTGAGCTAAACTGGATTTGAACAGAGTTTGGAAGGCAACTAAGCTGAGCTCCATTCATCTTAGCATAGGTGGGCATCTGTTTTAAATCCTGTAAGACAAAACCTTTCCAGAAGCAAACCTAGCCTGACTCTTTCAAATGGCACCAGAAGTTAAGAGGCATGTCCAATTTCTATCAGATAGATTGCAGTGATAGCTAAAAATCACTGGTAAGATGTGAAGAAAATCAGCTTCAATTTATTTCTTGCATATACATGCCCTTAGAGATCTGAAACATTTAAGAGAGTCTGCTAAGTCAGGAATTTGAGCCTCTCCCACTGTCTGGCTGCCAAACTCTCCCTCTAACTCCAGCCATGTAGCAAAACAACATAGGTGAATTTGGTCAATAGTTTCATTTTATGTCCTCTGCACAGAAACAAGAGGCCTTTGAGGTTCTCGACTTTTCCATAACCTAAACTCATCCTAAGATCCTCATGACTGCAGTCACTTTTGCACAAAGCCCACCTTTTAACAAGAAAGCTGCTATTGTGACAGAGCCTCTTTTAACCAGGATACTTCAGCCCACAGCATGCACAGACACAGCCCAAAGCTGCTCCTGAAGTGAAAGCAAACCATCCTACCATCTCACTGGAGCACTGAGGCATTATTTTAGGACCAGCCCGAATGACTGAAAAGATAAGAATTAGAATCAGTGTTGTTTCTGCATTGCTAGCTGGCTCCATGTTTGCTTTTCCTTTTTCCCTCCCTCTTGCTTCCATATGTCTGCTCATGTGTGTTTGGCTATTAAAAGCACTTTATCAATACTGAAACACCTCAAAATTCATTGCAGAGGGATGACTTCTATGGCTCCCATGATTCCTGAGCCGCCCACAGTATTTGTAACTCAGAGAATCAGAAACTACCACACAGACAATGTTGCTTTTCATACAAAGGCACAATAGGAATGAATGTATTAACCTCTGTGGTGCATGGAATGTGTCAGCTTACACACTGGCAGCTATTCCTGTGAAACTCAGCTCACTTCCGCTGGCTGCGGTAAAATAAAATAAAATAAAGCAAAAAAATAAAAAAATCTTCCCCAGAACTGTGTCCCACGCTCCAGCAGGCTGGCCAAACAACTGGAACATCTGATGTGTGCTCCACACACAGTGATGTGGGCCAAGCTGCAGGATGCATCTCCCACAGCCCAGCCAGAGAGGCTGAGCCTCCCCAGCAGGTACAGAGCTCTGCTGCCCCAAACACCAGTGAGAGGAGATGCAGGGCAGAGCTTGGGGCTTTTCGTGTTTCTAGGACAGAATGGCAATCCAGACTCTGCAGAATCAGAGACCATTTGGATCTTGATTTCCTCTCAGTCCCAGATATTACTTGGCTTCCTCCTACCAGCCCAGCACACACAACAGGCAGCAAAATTCACACTGTGGCAATGGACACCACACTTGCTTAATTCCAAGGGCTGTGTGGCTGGTCAGGAATATCCAGACTTGCTGGCATTAAGACCCATGGACAGCCTAATGCCTCCCAAATTCAGAATACTGACAGTCTCAATCAGATACATCTGGCTACCAGGGCACCTCTTTATTGTAGCTGAAAACAACTCAAACCCTTCAGTATCTTTCCACCTGTTCTCTCATTGTCCATGTTAAATTAGAATAATGACTAATTATCTGCACTACAGCAGTGCCTAAAATGCTCTGGGTACCATAAAACACAGTAGGAGGGGCTAGTTACTGCTCTGAAGAGCTTATGGCCTGAAAGGACATAATCATGTTAACGACTTCTAAGCAGTTTAAAAGTGCTTGTCAGGACAGAGCTCTTCTGCCTGACAATCCATTCCAGCATTTTGGTGTTTTACAGCCTGCAGGAGAACGAGCTAATGGAAAAGTGTCCTGGTTTCAGCTGGGACAGCACTGCCTTTCTTCTCTAGCTGCTACAGTGCTGTGCTTTGGATTTAGGAGGAGAATAACGTTGGGTAACACATCCACGTTTGGGCTGTTGCTGAGTAGTCCTTACCCTAAACCAAGGATTTCTCAAGTTGTGAGAAGCTGCACAAGAGCACTGGGAGGCAGCAAGGCTGGGACAGCTGACCTGAAGTGGCCAAAGGAATATTCCACAGCAGAGAATGTCATGTTCAGTTAATGAACTGGGGTCAACCACTGCCTGGGGACAGGCTGGCACCGGTCAGCAGGTGGAGAGCAATTGTTTTCCTGGGCTTTATTCTCCTCTCTCTTCCATTACAATCATTGCTATTACTACTATTGCATTTTACTTGACACCAGTTATGGAACTGTTCTTATCCCAACCCCCAGGTTTTACCTTGTATTTTCCAATTCCCACTTCTGGGAAGCCAGAGAGAGCCTGTGTAGCACTGAGCTGTTGTCTGGGGTTAAACCACGCCAGCAAGAAAAGCCAACGCCCTGCTATGAGGAAACTCAAAGTACAACCCTAAAAGCAGTTAACTTGACAACAGGGACACAAAAAAGCAACAGAAACCTCCAGCAGGGTGAGAGGACAACGTGTTATCATCTGATGACTCCTCTGCTTCAGACGCAAATTCTGTGCGCAGAGAACAGCCCAAAGACCCCTGTTAATTGCACTGTGGTGCACAGGAGAGGAAAACTGGTTTTCATATTTACTTAACCTTTGCCTCCCCTGCATTGAGCTGGGACTTACCTGCAGTTGGAGAGGGCCTAAGCCCGGCGTTGCTGCGGCAGCAGCTGCCATGGTAGTTGGGATCAGCTGAACGGGGTAGGGGTCACCTAAGTAAGAGAATAATAGAGGCGTCAGCACCTTTTATCTGCTCTCCACCTGCAAATTAAAGTCCTGCATTCACTCTTTCCAAAAGCCTTCCTTTGTGTGCCTCGTCGAGGCCTAATGAAAAGCTCTATTGTGCAGCCTTTTACTAACACTCTTTTCACAATTCTGGCTGGGAGAGGAATGTGAATAAAAGGCACAAGCAATTAAGGCGGAAACCTCATCCTTTTTCATGATGTATTTAGGGAAATGGAAAAAAAAAAGTGCACATTGATCAGAAGGCTGCACTTCAAAAAAAAAGGAAAGAAAGAAGATGGGGGTGGAGGAGAAGAAAAGGAAAACAGTACAACCTTGATAAGATCACAGCATTAGAAGGGAACAAATTTACAAGCTTGTCCAAAATATGAAGTTAACTAAACTCCGCTCACTGTTAGCAAACTGAGCCTCACGCAGAGCAGAAATGGCACTCAATTGAACACTGTTTTCTTTCAGGGGAGGAAAAAAATCTCACTTTAGTGGCAGGGTTTGATCCTGCAACAGGAAAAAGCACGTGAAGCTAAGGAAATCAGATACAAGCCTTTGAAATCCCTGCACCAACTCCACCTCATGACTCGAGATTCAATTTTGCTTCTGAAGGAAACTGCTTCAAGTTTTAGTAAGAACTGCATTGTGCTAAATGAGATAAAGGGAGCCAGTAAAGGTTTTAAGAAAAATTGCAGGCATTTATAAAGAAAAATTACCTGAAATGGCAAAAAATTGAGATGGAGACCGGCTCGTTTTAATGATATGGAGAGCTCACTTTTGGTCAATCCTAACACTTCTGATTTGTTAAAATAAACTTCATACTACCCCATCCACAAAACTAGGAGGAAAACTAGCAAAAGTAATAAGAAATGTTACACACATTATATTGGTTCTTCAAGTTATAAAATGTTTTAACACTTTCCACCCAAATAAGGCTCACTAGAGCATTTCCGTATGTCCCTATGTTCTGATTCCTGTAGCACAAAAACAGCCACTGGAAATAAGAGTATGGAAAAAGCAGAACACTCTATCAGGAAAATCTACCTAAATGTTGCTGTACATGTCCTTAAAAAGGTAGATTAAATTTTTTCCCCTTTATTGTGCTTTTTTGAATGAACTGGGCGAAAAAATACAAAAGACAATTAAGGAGGTAATGCAGGGTGTTCTGGACAAGCATTAATAATTATTATTGAATTAAAGTTTCAAATCTTATCAAGCCTTAGTTACAGGAAATAGAAAACAAAGGGAAATAAATCTATGTAATTTTTTTTAAATGTTAGAAATAAGCTGTGTTGATGTGCACCTGTCCAGGTAAGTGGCTAGTGTTTATTTTCTCTTTCTGTAATGTAACTTTCTTCAGTTAGACCTTGTCATTCAAGGATTTTGATCTCCTCCTGTCAAGAATTAAACACCACAACTTCTAGTAATGGAGGGCCAACAGCAACTGGGCTGGCAAAGCATCTTAACAGATATTTAACTTAAATAAATGTGCCTGTTTATATTTAAGAACACCTTAAGTAATGCTTTGTTGACTGAAGCCTCACAGCCACTCAGGGCTGGTCAGCCAAGCAATGCAAACCAGAATGTCCACAGGCATCCTCATTCCCAAGCGTCTCTGCCACAACAATTCCATTTATTTATCTGTTAAATGGGCAACAGGTTTCCTGACATGCTTGGCTTTCTGTTTCTTCCCCAGAGAAAGCTGTTGTTTTACATTTTCCAATCTTATTTTGCTTTCTGAGGGACCCACCTGCCTTTTCCTATCAGGGACTGAATCAAAAATCTTTCTGACTTGGCATTTTCTGGAGAGCTACCTTGTGACCTAGGCAGCAGCCCCAGACACGTGAAGGCACAGAGAAAAGGGAAACAGTGGTCAGAGAATCAGGGACAAAGGTGTTCAGCTGCTTCCACAGCACGAGCTCAGCATCATTCCAAAACTCCCTCCTAAAGAAGACATTCTGACCAAAAAACTGCCATGAAAGAAGATAAAATTTTACCTTTTTCAACTGAAAAAATGAAAGAACGAGGGAAATTTTCTTGGTAGGATGCTAATTCTTACAGCCCATTAAATTTCTAGTTCTGAATGATTTGAATTAAAACACAGATATCAAAAGATCAGCTTCCATGCACTCTCCCACATTTCTCTCCACACACAGCCTCAGTCCATCATGCCAATTCCTAAATCCCACTATTCCCACCAACAGCCCAGTGGAAGAGCCAAGACTAAAACCCACAGACAGCTCTCCAGACCCAGGGAAGGTTCTGGAACTCTATCCATGAAGCACTCAGACACTGACACCACACAGTGCAGGAGCACCTGCCAGCCCCCAAAATACCAGCAAAGATCTCAGGTCTTGTCTGATACATACACAGTTTTTGCTGTTGCTCTAGAACATGCTACATCTTTCATTGTATCCTTAAATTTATTCTCATATCAGAGTGAACTTATAGACTAAACAGTTTTAGCTAATTCTGAAACCTAGGAAATGCATGTCTTAACTATTACATTACATCTTATTTTTAGATGCAAGAAGTAGCTACATTTTTTTTCCAAGCTCTAGGAGCATTTCAGGAATGTGAGACAAGACAGGCAGTTCTCAGAAATGGGTATTTCCCAAGCCACTCAAAGTCTGCACCTCTGAAAACACCAATAAAATCTCAAACAACCATATTACATTTCCATTTACAGAATTCATTATTAATCGAACCCATGTAGGCAGGAGCATCTTTCAGGCACCAAAAGAAACATTTTGTGCAGTCATTTCAAGTTCCAAACTACCTCTCTTGTTATGCGTGGACTTTTTGTACAAACAAAGCAGCAGAGAGAAGTTTTATTGCTGTTTTTCTTTAGTAGGCCATATGGTAAAACATGGAGCAGATCAAAGGCTGAGATTTTTATGGTGACAACAAGGTAAAAATCATTCATTAGCTGGTGTATTACTGCCTAATACATCATTATTTCCCAGCTAGCTGGTGACATCACTTTGAAGAGCAGAATCCTTCAAGGCTGGCTATATAAAGAGAACCCAGGATTTATGCACTGGTGATGCAGCAGCTGAAGAAGGGAAGGGGAAACATCAGCCTGGGGGAGCTGAGGGGGGATAATTCATGGGGAATATTAAAATATAAGGGGATATTATTGGTGCCCACTGTGGGCAGCGCCAGAGCACAAGGCTGAGTCCTCAATTCTGTGCCAATACTTTATTTCTCTCTCTATCCTTCTTCTGGTCCATCTTCCACAAACATACCCAGAACCTCTTTCCTGATAATTTATGCACTGCAACTTCTTTCAATTTGAAATCACACCTTCATCCTTGCCCAAAATAATCTTCCAAGATCTTGCTTACAAGAGGATTTTTCACGAAGCATGTTCACTTTCAAACCACTCTTTCTATGAACTCTCCTGTGATCCTCACTGAAAACCCTTTTCTGCAGGAGTTAAGCTGTGGTCCAGAGCCAAGGGGACATCCTGTCCCAGCACACAAAATAACAGCTCTGTGTTTAGGAACTTCGTTTTCAGCTGACTGCCTACCAGCTCACAGGTATGAAATGATTCTGTACTTGTGGAAATACAACAATGCCTCTAAAACCATTTATATGTTTTGCAAAATTTTATCAAAGGAGTTCTTTTAAGTCAAAAAACATTAGGACTTTTTTTAAAGTGAAAATAAAGCATAAGAGTTAACATGATGTCTGTTGCACCATTCACCAAAACCCTGAAGATGTTTTTTGTATTCCTTTTTCTGTCACTCATCTCATTTATTCTCCTTCATGGTGTAATCCTCCCTAGTGTCTTGTCTTGTCTCCTGACAGGCTGCAAGCTCTTCAGAGCAGGCACAATTGTCTTACTTGCTATATAAATCAAGTTACATGCTAATGTTAAATTATAATGTTTTGACAGGATTTTAAAGTTGAACCTGATTATATGAAACAATAGAACACTGATTTTTTTTTTCCCGAAATTTTCTTCTCTTAAAAATAAGGATGCCAGAAGAGGAGAAGTAGGGCATTTATTCCCTGTGATTTTTAAAAAACTCATTGTTTTTCTCCTACCTTTCAGGGACAGCAAATCAAAAAAAAGTTGGAGACGATGGAAGAAGAGAAAAGAAAATAGTGTAAAGAATATGAAGGGCACGAAACAAACCCTAACTCTTAAATTATAATTTCCAAGACCAAAGTAAATTTCATGAAAAATACCAAAATAACCATTTTCTTATAGTACATTCTGTTCACTGAAAAGGAAATCTATGTTCTCTTCCCCCCATTTTTGACAAATTCTAGAAAAAGCCACAATAATTTTACACTCAATTTATCACTTAAGTGTATTTATAAGGAATAACCACAGCTGATGGCCAGCTGACAGGTAAGGCACTGCATCTCTTCTCCCCTCTCATTTATTCTCAACCTCATTTTCCTCTCATCCTCTTGGTGTGATGGTGGACATGCAGGAAAAGGAATGGGAGGCTGTGGAAGACATGAGCAGTGTTCTCTGACTTATGGATTTAATTAGTAAGAAAAAGAGTATGAAGAAGACACCACCAGTGGCTTCCAAAAGGAAATCCCAACTGGTTCAGACCTTCCCTACAAGGACACCCAGATGTGGAGAGCTGTGCAAACAGCTGCACTCCCTGTCCTTGGAGCTTGGCAAGCCCCAGCTCAGTAAAGCCCTGAGTGATCTGAGCCCATCTCCTGGATGACCCTGCCTCAAGCAAGAGGTTGCACTGCACCCTTCAGACACCCCTGCCAACCAGAGCAATCCATGATTGCAGAATACACATTTTTTAATGTTTGTTCTATACCTGTAGAATAAATAATGCTTACTCAAAAACTCCAGCTTCCAAGGGAAGCCAGAGTATTTCCACGAAGGTTTGTACATGCTCATGAATTTAAAAATCCAGGACTTGATTCTGTTGCCCAGCTATGGATAATAGGGAAGCACCAGACCTGGTTCATGGCCCAGAAACTGAGCTGAAACTGCCAGCCTGCTTTTACAGGTCCCCACTGTTGTGCCTGTGCTTTGTTGTCACTGGAATTCTGAGGAGAAGCCACACAGAGATGGGGAGCTGTGGAACTCTTCCATTTAGAAAGAGCCTTCAGTCGTGTTCTGCTCTGCAGCCCCGTCTCCTTCCATCACATCTGCAACCCCACAGAGCCATCCCATGCCCATGGATGCTGAGAGGCAGAGCTGTCACCAAACACTGCTCCTCCTTGCTGTGCCTATCCACAATGCTCCATCCACAGTGCTCTTCCCAATCCTGGGGGAATACGAGGCTTGGGTCATATGCTCATTCCTGTCCAAGGCATGAACACAGCCCTGCAAGATAACCAACATCTATCTTCACAAAGAAGCTGCAGCATGAGGTCTTCACAACACAGCTTCTGTTTTTGCCATGCTGATAAAAACACAGCAATGTCAATGTTTTTTCCATGTGATCTGGTGGTTGTCATGACCTGCACGTCAGCTGACACAGCTAAATCAGAAATTAGCACTCCAGTCTCTTTAGAAGACAGAAACACGGACACAGAGCACAAGTAAAATTGTAAGACAGTCCACATGACACTCCATTAAACATGAAACATGTGACTGACTGAAAAACAGAGGCACATCAGCAATTTTCCCTGAGGAACTTTATGGTATTTAACTCCTAAACATTAATTTTATTGTATTATGTGAGGAACCAATTAACTGAGAGCTCCACTTTTATCAGACGTCAGAATTATTGTTCAGAACATAGATGAATGGTAAATTCAGCACATTTCAATTTTATTAGGCTTGACTTGTTCATCTCTTGTATTCTGCCAATTTTAAGAGGTAATCAGATATTTCATCAATAAATTTCTGTGAATTACTTAGAACACTTCCAGCTGATATGTAAGATATATAAAATGTACCTATTGTATATTCAGATCTCCCCCCAATTGGATATGGTTGAAATAGTGATTAAAGTCCTTCCAAAAAAACTTCACGTTGATGACATCTGACTGCAAACACAATATGATTTGCTACAACAAATTATCCACAGGGCACAGGACAAATGGGCAAAGAAAGACAATTCTTGTTTCCAAAATTTGTCATATTACCCTAAAAATAACACAGGTAGCAGCAAATAAAAGACTATCTGTTCCTGAGAATTTGCCAATAATGTGGGAAATGTACTTGGGGTAAATCCCATTTCTGGAAATACAGACTTGGAAACAATTGTTTCCTGAGAAAACAAATGTTAAAAATCTGCAAGTAATTTCTTGCACAGCTTAGTTTAGGAAACAAGGTGAGTTGTTCTTCATCTTCTACAGAAGAAACTCTGCGGAATTCAACAGCTTCAGTCATCCTGAAAAGCCTCAGGACTGACAGAACACATCACACAGCTTTACGTACAAGTCAACATTTCCTTCCCTTTTAGAATGATGACCAAATGTTTTAAGAAATGTTCAAGTGAAGTTTCCTAAATTAATCCTACTCAGCATCACTAATTAGGGAAGACCCATCAAAATTTGGGCTGCTCTGTGTAGCTGACCTGGAAGCCACTGGCAAGCAGTGCTGCAGGTGTAGAGGCATGGAAACCTTCTGATCATGCTGACCCATAGAACTCTGTTCTCATCCTAACCCCTTCTGCCTTTTTTGTAACTCAGCCCCCAGAATCAGTCCCTTGTGCTTCCCCAAATCTTTATTTCACACCCTTTAGTATCTCTTATATAGGAGATACGGCCATGACTTAATATTCTAATATTCCACATACATATGTGCATTAATAAAAAGATCATACAGATCCATTTGTGCATTAATAAAAGGATCATACAGATCCATACATGTGTGCATTAATAAAAGGATCATACAAACCCATACATGTGTGCATTAATAAAAGGATCATACAGACCCATACATATGTGCATTAATAAAAAGATCATACAGATCCATTTGTGCATTAATAAAAGGATCATACTACCTACAAATGATGAGCAGCTTGCTCAGGGGCAGAACTATGCAGTTTTTAAAGGGCACAATACAAAACTTCTATCACTTGCACCATTTTTATGCTTTCAAAGCACTTCTCAAATATTAATTAGCTCTAAATAAATTCTAATTATTTCTAAGAGTGGCCCTAGCAGATCTGTATCATCTGGTGTGAAATCTGACTTCAGTGAAGTCAACAGCAACAGCTCCTCAGACCTCAGCAGAGCTGACATTTCCCTTGCCATTGCTAAAATCTGGGAGCTGTGTCTCTTATCTGCTGAGTACCACAAGGAGGGCTGAACCAGCAGGAGCAACCAGTGATGAGGGTATGGGATGAGAAAGAAGGGTTAAATGACCTGAGCCAATGTGGGGAGCCCAGATGTGGGAGGAGCTCTGGGAAATGCAGCAATCAGACTCTGTTTGGTTTCAGCATCAGCTGAAAAGGAAGGTGCTCTCCTGCTGCTAAAACCAGTTTAAATAGTTGGGATGCTGGGCCAGCTCCTCAAATCTGCTCATGCTGCCAGTCACTAACTTAGTCAACAATTAACCTTGAAACACCAGCCCTTTAGAAAAATATTTGCATTATATATCTATCTAAAAATTGCATATTATGTGTATAATAACATACATATAAAGAGGTGTGCATGAAAAACTCAAAAAACTTAAATTTCAAATAGCACACATTGCATGAATAACTAGATACAGGGCAAGTAAGTATGTAATCAGTATTTACCTTGCTAACTGGGGACTCTATAGCCTGTCACACACTGCCAACTTTTTTTTCCTCATAAGAAAAAGTACTTCAGTTGTAAATAATAATATTAAATATTTTATACATGCAATTATATCTAGGTATGGAGGTTAAAAATTAACTGGAACCAGAGAATATGAATCTTTTTCTCAAATAGAAATGTAATCCTAATAGAAGTTCCTCCCTTCATCTCTGCCAACTTTACCACCACACAATATGCCATAGAGAAAAGAGGGGAAGTGTCAACTTGTGTAAATTGTCCCTTATGTAATGCAAACCATCTGTTTAAAAAAACAAAACAAAATGAAAACCCAAGCCACTCCCAAGCATGATCTGCTATGGGGAAAAAGAAAGAAAAGGAAATGTAGTACATCAAATTGGAAGCCAAAGACCATGACCTGCCATGTAACCATGGAGAAAATATTTACCCCTCTCCTCCCTTTATTTACCCAATTTTGAAAAATATTTGGAAAAGCATAATTGAATCATTTGCTCTGCACATAATAGAGACTGATACTGCTGGATTTTTTTGAGCATTTCATCTCTCTAGAATGTTTTCCATCAGGCTGGAACCCAGCAGAGAAAAACTCTTTGTTTCCAACACCACATCTCACAGTGATGCCACCACTGGGTCAGAAGGTCCCTGAGCCCTCAGTCACTGCAACCTGGCAAAGGATGGGGATGAAGTATCAGTGCACTTCTGCCCTTCCCTGGGTATCTGCCATGAAAGGAGTCCAAATGGACCACTGCTATCAACTGTTATAATTATTTTTGTGTTCTCTTCAGTCTAAATGCTCAGAAAACAAAGTCTGTGTAGAAAAAGCAGCGCTCTTCTCTTCCAGCCTCTGTCTGGTGAGTGATGAGTCCTTTGGTAAGCACTGCCTGAGGAACCCACTCTTCACTCTGAAATCATTGGGGACTCACATTTCACCCTCTCTGGGGAGGCACAGCTGGGTCAGAAAGCACTGAATGAGTTAAATGAGGTTTTATTATCAAAGCTGAATGCAAATAGAACAGCAGTACAGCTATTCATTATTTCTTCTCTTCCGCACACCCTGAGCCTTGATCACACATTCTGGCTGGGCTGAAGAGGCCAACAGCTCCCACCACAGCTCCTGCAGAGGTCTCCACTGTGATCAGGCTGCTCTTTAATCCCTTCCCAACACGTTTCCATGAAAAAGAACCATCTCAGCTGAAGCAATTTTAACAGGCTTGCTGTCCCAGCCTGGGCAGAAGCAAGTTTGAGAACACTTAACCAGGAAGCTTGGCCCATACATCTCCTTCTGAAGCACTAAATTCTCCCAGGGGCAGGGTGCAGAGCAGCACAAATGTCCCTCTGAATGTGACTCCTAAGACAAGGAGCTCTGCACCACCAGCTACTTATGAAAATATTGGTTGTTGCAATATGTTTCTATTACTTCCCCCCCAAATTTGCAAATCTCACTCTTTTTGAGGAACAGTATCTGAAAACTTTCATAGCTTTATGTTCTTTGTGACTGGAACTGAATAGTCACGTGGAGTTTTTTATCATTCCTATTCTGCACGTTGTTAATGCTAATAAATAACAGAATCATCACTAGAGAATTTCCATCAGTCACCCACAGAAAACAATTTTGAAAAATGCAATCAGTCCAGAAGGAAGGGCAGGTTTTCCAAAAGGACTGGGAAGATGTGGAAGTGAGATCCATTTTTGTCAGGCACATACGCTGACTTTAAACCACAGAATGGCAGTCATGTACAGATGATGCTGGTGGGGTCTTTAGAAGTTGCTAGAAGGGCTTTGTTCCCAAAAGGAAACTCAGTGAAAATGTAACCCATCCAGAAGCTGAGCAGATTGATCTGCTGGGCATTCTCTGTTGCAGCACAATGCTGGTACTGCAGCCCACTGCAGCTCAGTTCAAGCCAGCACAGGTGACTGCACTCAAGTCTGCAGTACAAGAATTTGGTCAATACCCCTAGGGCTTAGATCCTAGTGCCTTTGTCATTCTTAAGAGGAAGGTTTAGTCTCCCAAATCACTCAGGTGCTTAACAAAACTGTATCCAAAGCTCTCTGGTTTACAGACTTTGCCAAGTGGACTGATACACAGTAGGGCAAGCAAAAATATGGGAGAAGTATGTTTGAGTGGTCTGTCAAAAACATGGCTTGATGTGAACATATTGTGGTTTGAAGGCAGCCAGGTGGAGCTTTCCAGGTGTGGCTAAATGTGAGTTTTTGTTTACTCTAGATCCTGAGTGAAAGGAAGAAACCCTTTGGACTACTTATCACTTCTCCTCAGCTTCCCAGCCAAACATGCCAGGCAACCACCAAACACAGAGCTGCCTTTTTCCACTGGCTCCTGCTCAGCCCTGCATCTTGGCATGCTGCTCATTCCAAGCCTCACTGCCAGGAGCAGCAGAATCTTTGCTCTTTTTGCCTTTCCATTTTCAGGGTTACACAAACACGTAATGTCACCTCTGTTTCACAGATGTGAGGAACTACAGGACCATGATGGAGTTAGTATTCCACAGATGTGAGGAACCACAGGATTATCATGGATGTACTATTCCATAGATGTGAGGAACTACAGGACCATGATGGAGTTAGTATTCCATAGATGGGAGGAACTACAGGACTATCATGGAGTTCATGTGCATGCAGTACAAAGAAGGGAAAAAACCACCTCAGCTCCTTCTACCCAAACTGGACTTGACTAAGATGGAAACAATATAATCTGCCAGACCTGTCTAACAGTGTGCTTTGCTGACCTTTTCCAGACCCACAGTGATGGCAGCATTCACATTCAGCGTGGCTCACAGCTCCACATTCTGCAATGTGAATCACTGAGAGGCTGAGTGTGTGAAATCACTGGAAGAACTGAATGAGACCGTGTTTTGGCACTGCAGCTGCTGAGGGATGGGAAGTGTTTGGAACAGTATTTGCAACAGTGGTCCCAGCCTGTAAAATATCAGGAAAAGGTGTTAGTGGCCAAAGAAACTGAGTTAGTGCTCAAGTACTGCGTCTGTGTTGTTCAGAAGCTGAGAGAAATCTGAAGTTGTGGGCTAAGCCAGCTTAACTAAAGAAATCATTTATGTTCTAAGTTCACAAAAAATGCAGCAGTGGCAAGTGCTGAGTAACTGAAACCAACTGATGAATTAATGAGTTTGTCAAGGATACAGATGGATACAGACACGGACATAACAAACACCCAAAGCAGAGACAGAGAAGGGTACAACAAGCAAGTCCTGAATAACTCAGTAGAAAACTGATGGCAGAAGAGTTCTACAAGTGCATGAAAACAAGTATGAAATTCATGCTCTAGCTAAGTTTATTCACAGAAATAAAGTTCCTTCATTATTTCTTATTTATCCCCATCATGTTGACAGGAAGATGAAATCCTATAGAAAGCTTAAATAAAATATATAAAAAAATCTGCAGAATGTAGAGAACAATACAAATCTTTTAAAGATTAAAAAAAGTAGATGCTATATTTTTAAGTGTTAGGCTCTCACAAATATCCTCAGAGTTTGTGTTAGTCCATCAAACTGAAAGGCATATGCTATCTTTGATCTCTGAGCAGAACCTCCGTTGAGATTAATGTGAGCTCTGTGTGAAGAAAGAGACTAGAATAGGCCCTCAGTTCACAAATAGCAAGCAGTCTGCTCCAGGAAAAAACATGTTTTCTTACAACAGTGTTGAAATTTATTGGGAAGTTTCAAATAGCTTCTCTTCAGATGCAAGTTTGTGGTCATGAGCACGTTCACTCGTCAGAAAGGCCTGTCAGGGAGAAGGTGCACAAATGCAGCTCTTGTGTCAGATGTTTGGCTGTTGTGTAGGAACACATCCTTCATCTCTGACAGGCTTTTCTCGTGCTGTAACAACCAATCCCCTGTTTCTCACTCATCCCTGCAAGCTGATGGCTTTGGCCATGGACAGGGTGCTATTTTTACACAGACTGTGCCCTGCAACACCCACTCCAGGTAGAGAAATGCCCAGGACTTACTGCATCCCGCCTTGTAGCTGAAGCCAGGAGGAAGGAGGAATCCTTGCTGGGCAGCTGCTGCCAGGGTGCGCTGGTCTGGAGGGAACACGGGGATCATCAATGGAGGCAGCTGACCCTGGACCTGCTGAACAGAGAGGGACAATCAAACACAGAATTTGGGGGGAACAAGGTCTGGCAATGTGCTCTCTGAATTCACCTCTTCATACTGGCTGCTCCAGCAGCATCAGCTGTGGGGCTTCATCACCAAACACTTCACATGAATGACATGAACCCAAAATAAACTGAAATGCTTCACCAAGGCATATCTATATCCCACTTAATTATTCCCCCCACAGTTCATGATGACTCACTTATCTCTGGCTGTAGGGGGCTACTTCCTTCTCTTTTACTGAACTGTGCAGCAGTATCTGTCTCAGACAGTAGCTTCCACCCTGACCAAGGCCAAACACAGACACTTCCTCAGAAAGGAAAAATAAGTGTACAAGTAGCACACAGCACAGCCAATGCTATTTCTCTGCTCATACATGTGCACTTACTTGTACGTGTGAAAAGATAAAGCCTCAGAAAAAAGGCTGAGACCCTTTATTCACAAATCAAACAGCTGTGTCTGAAGTGTTAGGCGTTCAACTTTGCACAGCAGCTCTACACAACCATGCAAGTCAGGAAGTGGAAAATATTATATTGTAAGTGGATACTGCAGGGGACTAAAGCCATGCAGAAATTAGTCATCAAAGCTGGAAGAGGGCCATGGCACAACGTCTACTGCTGCTGCTTTTACCCAGTTCCGTTAATAGCTTTTATAATTGATAGAAATGGAAGCTGTCTCTGTATTTCACACAGATGAGAAACACAAAGTTTGCTGGATTAAAATGCTGAATGTCTAATTTCAATTTAAAACTCCCACTGTACAGACCAGATCACTCAGTCAAGAAGGACTGAACTCTTTTTAAGAGAGCTTACCTAGATTTTAATGGCACTGTAAAGCTGAGGCACTGGAGATGGACATGTCTTCAAAAACTACAATTTATTTTGTGATTTAAGTAACTCAGGAAATCAGAGTATCAACAGACAACCTTCTATTCTGAGGGGCACACGAAGGTGTCACTCCCTTCATTGCTGCCTGACAGCAGAACTGGGAAAGAGAACCTGCCCCAGCCCTTGGCTGCCACTGCTCAGAATACGCCATTTGCACTTCATTCTATTTTCATTTATTCTCCTTGAAATCCAGGCCACGTCTTGGTTCACCCAGCACTGTTACCAGGCAAAACAGTGATACAAAATTTGGGATTACCATCTCTCTTAATTTATGCCTGGAGCTGGCAACACCCCTGTGTGTGCTGACTGTGTCTGTATGGTCTGAAACAGTTTTCCAGGATAGAGTTCAAGAGCACTGTTGACAGAAATTCTTGCAGTGAGAGATTAAGATTGAGGCTGAAAGATGGAGTAGATGTAGCTCCACTCACTGAACCAGCTTGATCCATTTTTTGTTACTTCAATATTTGTCTTTCTATTCTGATCCTGTTAATTAGAAGGCATACATATTTTCAGCTGAATTACGGGATAAAACCCATATAAAATGTGATTTGTTCTCTATCTGCACAGATATCCTTGAGCTGTCCAATACCTGCCTTTGCTTCACGTGTTCATTTTTTGTTTGTTTTGTTTGAGGTTTTGTGGTTTGCTTTTTTTTTTTTTGCCTTTTTTTTTAAGACAAAGACAAAGTAACTGTATTCTTTTAGAACAAAAATGAACAGCCATGCGGAATTTTTGCATAGTACTCTTCTTCGGCAAAAAGCCACAGAACTTTTTTTTTAAATGGTTTCCAAGGATGAAAGTGACTTTGCCAAGCGAAGAAGCTTCAAAACAGGACTCAAAAAACACTAATAGAAAGACAGATGGTTCTACTAAGTGCTTTGCTGCCAAAAAAAATGTTAAAAAAAAGTGAAAAAAATTGAGTGATGTTATTGAAGCTGACTGCAAAGTTCTCTGATGACTGCAAATACTCTTGTCCCACTGCAAGTGTTAACTCTGCCTCCAGGGCTAATATAACTGAAGCACCACACACACACAAATTGTCATTGCCAAGCCCACAATGTAGCTTAAGTCTGCACTTGATTCCAAGTGACTGCCAAACACACGAGCAAAACACCACACTGAAAAATTCCCATTTAGGAAAACATTTACCAGGAAAATGCCCTTTCTTCCTAAATCTGACTGCTGCATTTCATTTTTTTTTCCAAATTGCTGCTCCTCTGTAACTCTCCAAGGGGCCTTATAGCCCCTCATTTCAAATGACACAACCCTGTTTGCATAAGGGAGGTAAAAACCATGGAGTGGTGAGGATGGTTTGCATGGATATAGAAACAACACAGTCAAAACAATGTGATTTTCGTTCCAGGATGGAATGTATGGAGCAGCACTCAGCTACATTTCATTTTCTCCCAAACACAAATAAGTGCAAATGTTCGTTTATTTTAATCCGATTACCTGACACAATATCTCACAAATTATGGACTCTTCATTTTTATGGCTCATTTAACTACTACATTTTAACTCGTTATGTTTATTATTATTATTAACTGGAATTGCTAGGATACAACTGCTTCAAGTGGCATTGAATACAGGCCCTCCTTCTGAGTTTTACATCTAAGGTGTTTCCCTTTTATTTTTGTCTTTTCAAGGTATTACTACATCAGTTAAATCTCTCAAATGTTTTTTATAATCAGTTAAATCTCTCAAACGTTTTTGATTTTTATTGGAAGCTTACATACCTTCCAATATTTTCTGGATTGTAACTTCTCGATACTGCATTTCTAATTTGAATAAAATGGACTGCAAATCAGGGCTATTTTCCAGGCCCTTAAATTTGTTCTGCTAATGGACATATGTCCATAAAAAGAAAAACCTCTTCAACAATCTAATAATTCACACAGTGTTGAGATTCTCCACTGGCCACCCTCTCTACGTGTGACCTCTTCTCAGTTGTAACATCCTAAAGGAGACAACTGCATTTCAAATCCTCACAAAATTCCCAATGGATTTAATGAGCTACAATTTCACCTTGTAACTCCTTACCTACTTTAAGATGTTGGTCTGGAGGATACAGACACAATCCTCCAAGATTTTCCTAGTTTTCCACACTGTTGCCACTGTGCCAGCTGAGCACACTGTGAACCCTTCATTAATTTTTTTCCCTCCTCTGCCCAGCTGTGTTTGGCCAGTGCCAAGCCACCACACCAGGAAACCTTCACAGTTTCCACTGAAAATCCAAAAAAGAGCCCACCCCTAAAGAACTTACCAGTGCAAAATTCAGTATGAGCACATGACAAGCAACCCATAGTAAATCTACTGTCCAAGGGGGAAACACCCACAGCTGCCTGCAGAGATTTCTGATTTTGGGAAGTGCCTTAATGTATCTTTATTTGTTTCAGTGCCTTTGAAAAGTCTGGCCCTAAATGGCTTACCATATCAAAGGGAATTTGTTGGCAAACCTGGAGCCAATTCAGGCTGTTGAAGCCTGGGCCAGCATCTTCACAAATCTGTGCATGTCCTTTATGACTTGACCATAACAAATCCAAGCACACAAAGACACTGCATTCAACACAGTCACAGTCCATATTTCCAGGATTCTCAGCTTCATTAGAATTGTAGTATTTCCACCTAAATTCTGCTCCCCTATCTCCTTTTAGGAACATACTATGGTTACCACAGCTACCTAAGCACCAAGCAGTATGTTTTTAACAGTTACCCCCACTGTTTGTTACTAGCTCCTGCTGTGACTTCCACAAATTTAGATTGCAAACACTTGACAACTACAGTTCTATTTTCTGTAAAAAGTCATGTGTGCCTTGGGTCACCATGTAAATAGCTACACAGGGAAAGTAGTTTAAAGGAACATTAGGATGGCCAAAGTTGGACATTTGTGGCTCAGAGAATGCCAGGATCAGGGCATGACCTTATTTTGGTTCTTCATTGCCCTGCATCCAGACAGAATCTTTAAAGTTCAGGGTTTCCCCTCCACGACTCTTAATCTAGCAGGTTTATCCCATTTCTCAAGTCACATAAATCCACACTTTCAGCAAACCTAAGCCCCTAAAATAGCAGTTGCTATTAGTTCTATCTATTTTCTCTTCATACATTTCCCCCAATTTCATTTCTGCAGCTGTTCATTACATATTTATTAGCATCAACTTTTACATAAGTTTTCCTCTCTCCAAGGTAAGTATGTCAGTGCATTTCCCACCATCCATATATACATATATATGTACCACTTTCCACTGAGGGGCAAACACTGCTAAAGCACCCACCTCTAGCTCTTCAGAAGCAATTCTATTCCTTTTGGAGAGACTGGTGATGGATAATGAATTACTGAGTGTGGGTAAGAGCAGTGGCTAAAAGCAACATTCTCTTCTCTACAGCCTGACCAAACTGCACAGTACTTCACTCCTGAACTGCTCAGAAGATGCCCTCCAGGAGCTGCACGAGCATCTCTGCTGAAATGGACTCCTAGGTGGTGTTTCCATGTAGAAGTGTGGCTAATTTTTATTTTCATTGGAGTTCTTCTCAGCTGCCCCAAATAAGTTCAGATTTTTTCATTCCTACAACGGTGGATGGACATGAATGATTTGATTAACTCCAAAGTGTTGTAGGAATATCTTCTTGCTTGCGACTTGTCTGGAAGTTAAGCATCTCTTCTACTGTTCAGGGAAGAATGCAATGCACATTTCACATGCAGCAACACAAATCTGTCCTTCAAAACTGACATGTTTAATTGCATTTGTCCCCCTTCCTCCAGAAACACTTGGCTCCCAGTGCCACACACTCTGCTGAAGGACTGCATGCTTTAATTAGCACATGTGTTGGCCCTCCTTACCTCACCCCCCTCCCCGTGCCTATCTTAAGGGAAATAAAAATATATGTCCCCATATAACTACAATCTGCTATTTTCCCTTGCAGTGATGTTTAAAATAAGACAAGAAAATGTTTTTCTCTCCTGTGTATCAGTTCCCTAAGTTGCCACAAGCATGTCCTGAGCCCACAGAGCAGGAAGCCCTGCCCATCCAGCTATGGGATGATCCCTCCTCCTCCCCCTGAGTTTGAGGTGTATTTTGTGGGGTGCTCACTGAGTGTCCAGCATGCACAGCACAAGGTGGGTGCCATGAACTAAAGGTGCATTTCTTCTTCCTAATCACCTCCTGTGAGCTCTTCTGCAGAGGATGATTTGGGCCCTAAATATTATTCTTGCCCGTGCTGTGTGTGAGGCTAAGACAATTCACACCAGAGCTTACCAAAATGTACCAGTGCACAGAGCTGAGCTCACTCAGCAGCTCCCACAGCTGCCAGCAGTGACAGTGCTGGCACAAAACCCCTCACAGGGCTGATTCCAGGGAGAATCAACCAGGGGTTCAGCTCATCACCCACACCCACACCTAACACAGGCTCCCCAGCACCACCCTGCTGGCACAGCACAGCTTCATTCTGAGGGCTGGTGGGGAAATAATGGTTAGTCTGATGGAATATGGACACAATCCCTAAAGGTATGCAACTTGGCACGTGCAAAACACAAGGAGCAAACTTGCAGAATGCATCTCAGGGAAATACACAAGCACTTTCCATTTTTAAAAAAGCAAGGCTTTCCAGGCTGGAAACTTTCCACCTTAGCTCAGTCCTGCAAGAGGGCCTGGGTGTCACTAGCAGCATCCATCTCCAGTTCATCTCAGCACAAAGCCTGCACATTAACACACACAGCCTTCTGAACTGAGTGCAGCAAAGTGCCTGACACTGCCAAGCAATACAGACAGGAGCTGTTTCCATGTTGATAACTTCCTTCCCAGGCTTCCCTCCTCCAGCTCATGCCACAGCACAAAATGCAATGTTGACAGACAGACAGACAGACCTCCAGCAGCACTTGGCAGGACAGAGGCCAAAAGGACCTTTCACATTAAGGAACAACCCTTGGATACTTCCAAGGGAAAAAGCCGGTTCATTTGTTGCTCATTTTTGTAACTAAAATAAAGAACTTCAAAACATTTTTTTTTATATTTGATCTAGTACGGAAGAAACATAGAGAGGAGAGAAAAGCAGTAAGATGACTTTTTTTGCACAGGATGAGGTTTAACAAGTATTCTTATTTGTGCAACTTGGCATGTAAGTTACCTACAGGGCAGCTCTGCCACAAAGGTACTGGAACAAACAGCCTAAATCAAAAGTACACAAACTAGAATTCATTCCAGCTGTTTTAAGACAAAAGCCTAAGAGTTCACACAGGGAGGGCTGCCCCAGACGTAAAACACCTCAGTGAGTGGGGCTCTCTGGCCAAACCAGGACCCCCAGAGCCAGTGACTGGAATTCAGGTAACAGCTACACTGCAAGACTGAAGTGCACTCTCAAAGGAGCCCCTCCTAGTCCCAGATCAAGAGCAACATTAAATTAACTTGCCCTTTCATTTCCATAAAGAAGAAGATTCATTGCTTGGTGGATTGAGCTACTTGTTTCATGAAGAGGTTGTAGTTAGCAAATGGGCTTCTGAGGCACAATGACCACAGTTTTGGGCAAATCATCATATGTCACCTTCCTTAATATTCACACACTGAGTTCTCATGGCACAGATTCCAAGCACCAGAGCACCTTGTCTAAATGTTAGTGCCCTTCTAGAAGAACACACCAGGACTGTAAGGGAAATCTGCCACAGACTTCTGGCTGTCAGAACTGCTGGTTTAGATGCTGTATTGTTCTTCATTTGCACTTTTGTTGGCTACCAGCGAGTTGCTCCTAAGTGCAAACGCCATGATCAAGAGTTAAACCAAAAAGTCACTTCCCTGAGAGTGGAAAATCTCTGAACTTGCAGGAATGGCTGGTGCTGCCTGCAGCATATGACAGAGCACAGGTTCCATATGCCTGGCTAATGCTCCCCCAGCGAGCCCTGGGCCAGGGCTGATGGCTGCAGCACAAAGCCATCCAGTGAAACATTTGTCAGGGAACAGAAAACAGGTGGGAGCTCTCCTGATGTGATTTGGAAGACAGCATGTAGGATAATTCCTCCAGCAGCACGTGCACTCTCTTCTGCAGCTAGCTCATCCATGATAGATGGGTTCAGTTATTCACAATATAATGAACTCTGGGCTTATTTGTACATGCCAGAGAGAATCAGGGACACAAAGCAGTGCACCTCCCCTGTCACTGCTGACAGCAGCCTTTCAGAAGTCATCTGGGTAATTCTCCCTCTGATTTCCTCCACCCTGGTTAGAAGGACTGGGGTGGCTGAGTTTGGCCATGTGGGTGCTAACCCAGCCCTCCTTCCTTTCAGAGTCCCTGCTTTCGTGACTCAGGGCTCTCCTTTCACCAAATCCAAAGTTTTTGTGCAAGAGCATCACAGCCTGCTGTCACAGCAGCTCTGGAAACAGCACTGGTGGGGAGCAGGGCTGCAGATGGAGCAGGGAGAGGACTATTTCCATTTGAGGGTGTCTGAGGCCTCCAGAGAGGAGTGTGGAACCAAGAGGACTTTTCCTGTAGGAGCACAGGGATTTTTCAAGCTTGTCTCTGCAAATCTTAACATTATCAATCGATGGCTAGACTATAAAACCAAGTAGGAATGGGTGGGAAGGCTCAGAACTGGCATGGGGTTAAAAGAGAGGGAGAAGAGGAATAATCCAAAAATGACTTTTCAAGAACTTCCATGAATGGTGGGAGTCAACAGATCCAGCTGAGGACAAGGAAATTAGTAAGTAAATGAACAGGAATTAAACTCTGGTGTTACACACCACCACAGGCAGGAGCCTGGTTGTTTTCTGACAGTAAGTTCTGTCACCTGGGAGCAATGCCCCACCTTGCCACCTTTTCAGCACTTCCAAGGCACCTTTGGGCTCATGCTGACACCAGAGCATTGTTGTGAATGTTTGTGTGCAAACGGTGCAAACAGGACCATAAAATGCTCAGCTGCCCAAAACGGTTTTCAGGTTCAGAATATCTCTTGGGCAATTCATTCTAAGTAATTTTCTAAAATAAAATACGAATTGTTTCTAAATATTTTCTAAATTTATTCTAACCATGCTTTTTACTCCTGTGTAGACTGAAGTAATGCAGCTTTTGGGGAGGGAGCCCATTCACAAAGGATTTCTTTACTGCATTTTCCTGAAAAAATCAAGAAATGGGTGGCAAGAGCACGGCTGATGCCATTACACTTTAAAAAGTGTATTTTTGTCATCTGAAGTTATTCAGAGGCATCTGTCTAAAGGCCAGCTGCTAAACCTCTCCCTTCACCCCCTGTTGATTTTTCCATAATATATTCAAACCCCAGTAAGTAATAATTTTGATGTATAAATTGCAGCAGTACTTTTCCTGTTCCAAACCCCCAGATTCTTACACTGAAACAGGGAGAGCAGTTCCAATTAGGAAACCACTGCACCTAGGAGATGATGGCCAGTTCCATGACCTCATTTTTGACACAATGCTAAGGGTATCCATTCAAACAAACCCCTAAGGTTTCAAGATGTATTTTTCACTCAGTATCTCTTTGACAAATGGAATATCATTAATTAAAAAAAAAAACAACACAGCAATTTCAGTGTGTAGGCGACGGGGAAGAAACAGGGGTTATTTAATATCATGTAGTGGGCAGAAATTCAAAACCCATTCAGCTGCTGAATAGTGCAATGCTATAAACAAACAAGAAAGTCTTATCAAAGTCATCCACTTAAAATCATACCATGCAGAAAGAGAGAGAAAAAATAGACTTAAAGGACTAAAAAAAAAGTGTCTGCACTCAAAGTCATTACCTCCTCTTGCCTTCTTTAAACAGGAATATAGTTAATAAAACTGTATACAAACTACTGAACTACAGGGGAAAAATCATCCTTCATGGTTTGATCATCAGGCTCTTGCAGAACTGGGTCTGCTCATAAAACCTGAGACTAAAATGCACTGACTAAACCCTGTGAATGACCCCTCTTCTTCCCCCAATATTATTATTATTAAAATCAGATACATGTGTCAGGGTAAGTGTGGTCTCCATGGCATCATTTTCAGAGCACAAGTAGTTAGAAAAACTGGGTGTCATTCTTTTCTGAAGACAATATATTGTCATTTTTATTATCATCATCACTGTTACTGCTGTATACTGAGTTTCATTGCTTTCTGTAGCATCTTAGAAATCCCTGTTGGATGAACAAATGGCCAGGAGAACTCTGAGCACGTGTTATCAGAAATCCTTGCAGCAAGCACAGCTTTAGTGGTGGACAGCCCCTAATGACTGCCCAGAGACCTGCACAATAAAGACCCTTTCAATCCCTCAGCTGCTCACACTTGTTGCTGACTGTCTCTGCTGCCCGTGGAGCTGCTCCTCAGCACAGTTCAGGTTTGCCATCAAAAGTTTGATTTCCAAAGCAAAACAGACTCAAGTTTGCAGAACAAATACAATTCCAGCAGAAACGTCACCACTCTCCCATTCACGTCCTGATGCTTTTTGTACCCCTGTTACCAAAATCCTCATAAAAAAATGCTATTCACAAGGATTTTGTTTGGGAACATTTCTTGAATAGGGCTGAAGACAGTCTCTAATTTAGTGCCTACAATCTAGTGACAGCAATACAGTTAAAACACAATTAGCTGTATGTAGAGTGATAAAATTTAGACGTCTCATCATCTGATTTCTGTGTACAGCCAGGTAAGCAGCTAGACAAATCCTGCAGCTTTTTACTCCACTGAATTGCAGCTACAAATATTTTGATTGCCCAAAACACTGTATGTTTTTCTCCTTTGCTGTCACCTTCAGCTCCCCCTTGCCTTCCTCCACCCCTTTTATTATTAGAAATATGAGGAAACCCACAAAAAGGAAGAAAAAAGAAAAAAAAAGGAGAGTATATGCAATTGTTTTCTTGGCACTTGTAGCTACAGACCATGCAATGGAGAAGGAAACTGCCCACCTCACACAGGCACCTATCACCGTGGGTCAGTTTTTAATTTTCCTGGTGGGTCACAGCAGTCAGGCAAACACCTGAGCTTGGCTGGGCGTGGCCCAGGGTGTGGCTGGGCGTGGCAGCCCCTCCTGGCACCCAGAGCAGCCCTGGCAGGTGTGCAAAGGGCAAACAGAGCAGCTTTCACAGGCACAGCACGCTCACAATGCACGAAAAGCAGGAGCTCAGCAGAGGGGGAGAGCACAGCACAATGAGCATCAATAATCTCTGGGTGTTTTCTTCCTAGTCTGAAGGAGTTCTTGAATGTACAATCTTTCTTTTTCTGGCTTGCCTGCCTTTAAATACACACATACCATACTCCTAGATCAATTTTTAAGCCACTATAGGTATTAGAGGACAATTTACATGTGATTTGCATTTTTTTCCCTCCGACTGTGGTTTTGGTAAGTCTTCCAAACCTAATGACTGTTCTTTTGGCCAGCAACATAAATGCTGTAATCACACAATTATTGTGCTGGGAACAGTTTAATTCAGCATTTTGTTCTCAACCACAGAACAATTACTCAACAATTTTGGTTAACCATACCAGCTCGCTGCCTGGAGAGGAAGCAGAATATTCACAAACCCATTGTCCTCCACAAAGGCAGGGAGCAGATTCTTCTCTCTTATCACTGTCCAGCATCTCTTTGCTCTTTGGGGTGCTCCCACACTCTCCCCATGAATGAAAATAAACTTTCAGCACATTCATCTTTAGCTGTTGAGTGCTTTAATTGTGCATTTTCACTCAGGGAAAGGTGGAGGGCATGTGTCTGGGACACAAGGATGCCAGGGAGCACTGTAAAAATCTCTGAGATTGCTCCAGGGATATTATCCATCTCTTCTAGGCATAAACCCTGTGCACTCAGGCTTTCAGGTCTGCTCTAAGCCATCCACTTCTCTTTAGTAATACAAGGAATTTTCTGATCAATTGATTTATTCCCAGCACTGTTTCCATGGAAAGGCCAACACTTCCCAGGCATTGTGTGCTGGACCTGACTCCCAATAAATGAGCAGAAGTTCTGACACCTCAGCAGGAAAGGATTTAAGCTAGCAAGCCAAGTTACCAGGATCCTTACAAATTTTCTGCTCCAAATTTCAATTCTGGAAGCATTTTACCCAAGCAAATAAAAATATTTTAGTAATTCCATTTCCGCTCTTGTTTTTTGTTTTGTCTTGCCAGTCACTGGGAATATTTTCATTCAGAGCTGTGAATCTAAAAAGTACAACTCTGGCAGTGCTGCTGAACAAGTAAAATTAAACTAATTAAACAAAACTGACTCCATAAACTTAATTTGACAGTTAGATCAGAAAGGAAACCAGCAGTAAACACAATGAAAACATCAAGTAATGAATGATTTTTTAAATGCCTTCAGCTTTTAAGAAGTATTCCGCTCAGAAAAGGGACTTTGTAATAATCATAATTTTTTTAAGGGCAAAATTTGACCTGTAGGAACTTTGTGTTGAGTCCTTGCTCTGCTGAAGTCAATACAAATTGATCCCGATAGCACTCAGAAGAAACAATGAAAAAAAAAAACGTTCATTTTAATATATATATATAATAATTTACTGTAATTTAATTTTTTTTAAAAAAGGACAAGGCATCTATGGGAGCAGAACACAGGTTCAAATGTTCTCACCAGCAGGACACTGAGCTATTATTATTATTATTATTATTATTATTATTATTATCACCTATTTTTTCCTATATCTATTACATGAGCAGTACATCTTGCTTTGCTTAAAGCCCAGCCTTGTCTCTCATGAGGTGGAGGAGACATTGGGAATTGCCATAAGGACACAGAAGTCTCAATCCCAGTTCCTTCAATTTCTTAAGCCTTCACCAGGATACTTCATGAAAAAAAAAAAAAAGTACAAAAAATTAAAAAAAAAAAAAGACAATCCCTGTTTATTGACTGGCGTATGTGGGAAAGGAAGGCACTGCCCACTGCCCTTCACAGCCCTGCCACTGTGCCCCAGGACCTCTGGGGCACTGCCAAAGCTGCTGTGCCTCACCTCTGGACTGCAGGGATCCCTGGGCAGGAGCTCACAGTCAGGTGTCCAACCCAGGGCAGATGCAGGGCATGCACAAGAGGAGAAACACAGAAAGTTCTCAGCTCACACCAGCAGCTGCTGTGCATGCTCAGACCCCTCACAGCTTCAGATCCAGGCTCTCAAAGGGTCTGTCCAAAGGGTATCTGGGCAAGGCCTGCATGGGAGCTCCAGAAGGGCTTCTGGGTATTCCCAAAGGCTGAGTACTGCCACCAGAGAGAAGAGTCTCTTTTCTGATGTTACCCTAAGCCACGCTGAAAAAAAAGTACCTTTCCAAAAGAGCTGCAGCTATGTTAGAGCTCCTAATGAAGCTTTGAGAAGGCTGACCTAGGACAGAGACTGGACAGAGTTAAAGAATAAAGCAGGGATTTATTAAAATTATCTCCTCAATGGATGCACCTTGGGCAGCACAAGAGCCCAGCCAGGGCTGCACCCAAGATGAACCAAAATGGCCCCAAAATGCACG
>JAWWEY010000055.1:70852249-70867193 GCA_035582745.1 Loriotus luctuosus | reverse complement strand
TCCTTGGTGCCCAGCTGGAGCAGGAATTGTTTTGTCTCCCTGCTCTGTGCACAGAGCTCACCGTCCCCTGATGTGAATCCCAAACCCTCACACTAAAGCAGCACAGAACCTGAAAATATAAAAACTAAAACCTGAGGCATCACTAATACTGTTGCCACATCCTTTGCAGGAAAGGCAATAAAAAGACACTGATGCAATACAACAGCACGTTTGTATCTGTGCATGGACACCATTCACAAAATAGCAGCTGCCCTCCTGCAGCCAAATGCTTTTTAATAAAACAATCATGGAGCTCCCTGGCACCTAAAGGAATGGTTCAGGACTTTAACTGCTGGCTTACCCAGTGCCCTTGAAACCTGGAATGTTTATACAAGCACATTAGCAACACTTGAGTATCTCATAAAAAATCAGTAAGTAAAGATATGTCTAAGCTGTGGTAAGGCAAATGAAAAACTATCCCAAGTGTTTGGGTTCAATACCTCTCTCCAAAAAGAAAAGGATTATTTTAGCAGTTTGAGCCTAAAATATTTAGCCAGCAGCGAGTTTGTTCATTAAAATGTGACCCATTCTGAACACACTGGGTCCCTTTAAGACTAGAAGTCAGAGCTGTGTGCTCTGAGCCCTTTCATCAGCATGACTCACTCATTCATGGGCAGCCTGGATTGTATGGCTGGCTTATGGCAGCACTCTAAATTAGTACTCACACAATGGAGAGCTTATACAATTGCAGCAGTCCATATCCAGTAAAACTGCCTTGCTGCCCTGAATAATGGGCCCTGCTAAGTCTCCAACAGTTCTGTAAGAGCCTCCAAACAGCTGCACACAGCACATGACCTGTGCCATCCTTACAATGCCTGCTAACCATGAAAGCAAGCTTTGGGAACTATTTCCTCCTCACCCTCCCCATTGGACAGCATCAATCCCTTTGCTTTTCTGAGAACAAGGGGATTTTATTTCCCCCCTCCTCTTTTTCCTTACTTTGTTTTTTTTTCCCTTTTCCTTTCCAATCAGCTCTCTGCTGATCATCCTTCACACTTTAGCCTCTGCCCCAGCATACTTTGGACAATGGTGTTGATTCCATCTGTGCTCCCCATTAAAGCCCTGGTAATCCTGCTTGGAACAGCTGGGCACTGTGGCTGTGAACACACACACACACATACACCCCTTCTCTGGGACCCTCTGGCTGCAATGCTGCTCAGCCTGTGCTTGTTCCAAGGTCCTGCCTGTCCTGGGGTGCCCCAGGGCTGCAGGGCACAATGTCCTGGTGCAGCAAATTGAGCAAGGTGCCCAGACACAGGGTGAGAACATGCTGCCTGCTCACCTCTGTGCCCAGCAGCACCTACAGACAAATGGCAATACTGGTGACAAGCTTCAAACTCCCACCACGCCACTCAGGACCCATGAAGAAGCATCTTCAGCTCATCAAATGGTTTCAATGTTTATTTTACAGCCAGAAGTGCTGCTGTGCCTGAAGTTGAGCTTGGAAGCCTTTTCCCAAGAGCCGCAGTGATTGGCTCTGTCCTGAACAGCAGCTGGTCAAGAGAAGGATCTGACAGTGTCTGTCCTGAAATGACTGAATGCTGAGCACACCCACAGGCTGGCCTGGCTGTGCACCTTGACTTTCCCAGGGATTTAACCTGCCTCAGCTTCAGCCACTGGATCAAGTCTCTGAGACATTTCAATATGCAGTCAGAAAAATGTGAGAATAACCAAGTTAATGATCTTTACAAGAAGCGTGTTCTGATAAAAGTTCCCAGTGAGCCCCCCAGACTGGAGTGCACCTCATGCACTGCAGCATGTTTGCCTGTCTGTACCCACACAGACACAAACACACAGGCTCCTGCAGGAGAAGTGTGTGCACACGTCTCACACATCACACAGGAGACGAGAGGAGCTATCTCTGAGCCTCCTTGCTGCTATTTATTCCCAAGTGTAGATGTGTGTGTACGTGCACATGCACTGCTATTTACACACACGTTTATCCACACCGCTCCCACGGAGCAGATGCCCCGTGCACAGAGCCCACAGGCACATGCAGAGCAGGCAGAAGTGCATTTTCTCTGCAGCCCAGTGACACACACAGGCCTTTTCCTTCCCAACTTCTCAGTAGTAATACCCACACCCAGTCCTAGGCCAGAGGCACTTTGGAGGTTTTCCGTTTTGCAACCCACAAGAGATGAAATGGAAGTGTTTTCACGAAGTACCCTACCAGAAGGATGGAGATGGCAGTGACAGGACAGGGGGAATGGCTTCACACTGACAGGGAGCAGGTTTAGATTGGCTATCAGAAAGAAATTCCCCCCGTGAGGCTGGTGAGCACTGGCACAGGGTGCCCAAAGCAGCTGTGGCTGTCCCTGGATCCCTGGCAGCGCCCAAGGCTGGGCTGGATGGGCTCTGAGCAGCCTGGGACAGTGGAAAGTGCCATGGCAGGAACCAGATGATCTTTAAGGTCACTTCCAACCCAGACTAATTCTATGATTATTAAAAAAACCAGACTTTTCAGAGCTCCCTAACGTGGCCCATAGCAGGTGCATGCAGCTTTGAGGCAGCTCCACACATTAGACTCCATCAAAACATTATTTACAAAAAAAGCTGATTCATGTAAGCTGTGTAAGTTAATTTGACTATAGTACCAAAAAGTTTAACAGTAGAAGAACTCAAAAATGTACCCCAATAACTCTCCTAGGACACCCCAGAACCTATTTAAACATGAAACTGAATTTAAACATCAAGCTCCTTTCATACAACATGCTACAATATAAAGCAGCATAAAGGTTTCACTGCTATCAGTTGGAGATACCAAGCAAACCACACCAGTGCAAGTAACAAACGTCCCCTCAGCCAGCCCATGAACCCTCCCCAGTGCAGCAGTGCAGATTCCTGCTCTCCCCACGCCTCATGCAGAACACACACAGGCTGCCCACAGCTACAGGCAAGAGGGGCTTTTTGCTGTAAACCCAGCCATTCAGAGGGCACGCTTCAGAGCACAGATAAATGCCCAGATGAGATAATTTTTAGCTAGTTCCTCCCATCTCTGGAGAGCCCATTCATCCTCCAAAGCCTTTACAGGTGGTCAGCTGTCAGAGAACATACCTGCAGCTGAATTACAGGCAATTTGGCTGAGATCTTTTTGTGATATGGGATGTAGAAAGAAGTGTTAATCATATTTTCAAAATTCTTCTAGGGCTCCTTCATGCCACGTTACTGTGTCCTAGAAACTTCAAATGAGGTTTATACAAAAGATCTTGGCAAGATCTAGCAGAAGGAGAGGCATGCTTGGGAAGGAACTCTCAGGTGCATTAAGAACACCAGAACAGTCCGTCAGGTTCCAGCAGATTTTAAGGAGTGCCAAGAATCTGAGGAGGAACTAAGTTTTTATTAAAAAAATTTAAAAAGAAAAAAAAATAAAAACAAGAAAAATAAGGGGAAAAAGGAAAAAAAAAGAAAAAGTGTTTTCTCTCAGTTTTCCTTGAGGAAACAGCTTTAAAGCAAACAAGTTCTTAAGAGCTCTGTCACAGCATTTTTGCTGGATGTCTTTTCTTAATTGCTATCACTTACCATTGCTGAAATACCATGCCTAATCTGGCAAGACTAACTTGAAGAGCAGTCCAGTTGCCCACAGAGGCTCTCCAGGCTCCTGTTCCCACTGTCCTTAGAACCAGGATTCCCTGTCACAGCCCTGGAATACCCCACCAGCTTCCCAGTACAGGTTCTGCAGCCACAACCCACCTCGGCTCCTTGGACAAAGCAGTAATATTTTGTTACTACAAAACAAAATACAGCTATATTTTGTGGCGGCATAGCTACTTTCATAATGTTTTAGGTCTGTCAAGAAAGCAGAAGGCCACCAAGGTGAAAACTGAGCAGTGACACCAGGCTCTTTTAACATCCTCTAAGGCACAAAGCTCCAAGTCTCAGTCCAGATCTCCACAGTGAAATCAGATCTGGCATTTAGGCCTGGCCTCCCACAAAAGGTCAGCTCCTGAGAAAGCTGTATCAAAGCTTGAAGGGCTGGGTTCAAACCTTCTCCAAACATAATGAGTCGTTTCTTTCATGTCAATAGGATCTGTGAAGTTCATCTATTATGGCTCAACTAAAAGTCTGCTTACTTCAGCTTCATTAAGAATTGTATTCAGAGTCTCTACTGCTAATACTGGAATTGTGCTGAAGTAGAACCCAACCTAACACTCATAAAATGGGATGTTGTAGGAAACAGTGGTTTTATTTCAGTTAAATCTTATCTTTCAGTTTTGGTAGTCCTGATTTTTCTCTCCTATTTATGGCCAAACTCTGCACTGAGGCACACAAAACCTGATCACACTGACAGTGGGGGGAAGCACACATACAAAAAAGGAAAGATTTCACCTTTCCTGTTTATGAAATAATCTTACTTAATTCCTCCATGTTTTCTTTGATACTGCAACCAGCACAGAGAGGAGCCCTAATGTGTGCAACGTGCACACCAGGAAGATAAGATGGCCAAATGGCAGCTTTCTGCACACTTTTTTCCTAATAAATTAGCTTAAAACAACCCTTTTAGTTCTAATGTCAGGGTAGCTCAACAGTTTACAGAATATAAAACCCTTAGCTCACAGGGAGGCAGATTTAGGTAATTTTTTCCTCTATGGACTGAATTCTTACATAGGGAAATTTCAGTCTCCTCTTTCTACTGATCTAAAATTAATGGGATGTCACATATGTTCCCCTTATCTTGGATAAAGACAGTTTCTTTTAGAACTTCACAAAATCACCAGTTCAGCAGATGCTGGAAAAGCACTGGATGATGATGTGACACAGGACTCCCCCAGAGTCACAGCTGAAGCAGTCCTCTTTTAACATCCCATATTTTATATACAACATTAACCAGGATCAGCCATCAATTGTCTTTGATTCCCCTGTAGATGTTCAGTTGGTATTCATAAAATTCTTCATGCAAATCAAGGACAGCATTTTATCTTTAGAAGACACCACATTTCTCTGGGGTTTATGAAAATATGTTCTATTCTAGGGTGTGAAAAAGGATCATTGAGAACTCTGGAAAGATGGAACAGACCAAATCCCATGAAAATTGTCTGGTTTAGGCTGCAAATTGGAATGATCTGATTTGCTGTACTTAGGTTGATCCCAGGGCAAATCAGTGAATCCCTCCATACAAAGCTCATTGATGTTTCAGGCCCTTGGACACCAAAAGCACAGAGAAACAAACCCAAAATCACCAGGCACTGAGAAACCTGGGGACTTCCAGGGGAAAAATGCAACGAGTGATGCACCAGGCATGGAGACAGAACTGGTGAGGGAAGGAACAAAACGAATGGCAAATTCAATTTTGGTAAATGGACTCACAGTTCCAATTACAAATGAATTTACAATCCACTTAACAGAAAAGACCTCACTGCAAGCTCTGAGAAATAGTTAAAGAAAACCAGGAGCTCCTTATAAACTTGGAATTGTCCATGAGTATCCAACTCCGAGCCTGAATTCCTGAATGGCTGAATCTTGTAAAGAGAACAAGATAGGCCCATATTAAAACTTTTAACGACTTTAGTTACAAAAAAAAAGAAAGGGAAAAAAAAAAGGGAAAAAAAAAAGGTGGAACTTTGCAGCCAGCTGGCTCCATACCGAAAGCCAGGCTGCACAGCTTGAACTTAAAGCTATCTTAACATAATGAATAAGTGCCAATAATTAGCATATGTAGTGTGAACAGGTTTGCTGGCACAAGCAAGTGAAAAACTCCAAGGTAAAGTTATTATTAGGGAGTAATTAGCTCTGTGAAGTAAATGAGTGAAACAATAGCTGCCAGCACTGACAATATGGCTAACATCTGACTATGTGGAAGATAACATTGTAAAGTATTGCTCCCTGAGCTAGAATCTGTTAATAACCATATGTTAGTGTAATTAATGCAGAGTCTTTCTGACCTGTTGTCACATAAGAACAATACTTTCTGGGAAATATTCAAACAGGCAGCTCTAAACTTGTGGATGGCAAAAAATAATTTGGGAAGTTGCTTACAAACACCTTTTCTTCTGCATTTCTTTAAAAAGAATTAAAAACCAGTAAATGGGGGAGAAGAGTAGAAAAATAAAGCCCCCACACTTATGAACCAACTTATTTTAAAGCTGATGACAAAGAGGTCAAACCCTGAATCAAGGCTTTCCAGACCATCTAAATAAAACACTAAAAAATACTATTCCATTTTAGGGGTGCTTGTAATCCACGCCCAGATAAAATTCTGCAATTTGATTAATCATATGGACTGGCTTAAACACTTTATGTAAAAAAAACCAAAACCTTGAACTCAGGAGTGTTCAAATCTGAGACTGGGCTCTGAATTGTTTGGCCTGAGCCCATTTCTAAATTGAATAGATCCCTCCAGGTGTCTGACATCCGTCAGACATTCTGCCAAGGTCTTAATATCCTGCTAGATAGGGAGGGTCTCTGCTTGTCCCCCACACAGGACATTCACACCTCCAAACGAGTGGATTCTGTGACTACAAAGGGCAAGGCTACAGATGATTTCTCTTGAGAAGGTACTAAAAATCATGCCCAGAACTTCTGAATTTTTGTAATAAATGGCACCGATGCAATATTTTCCTCCCATCATATCAACATCTCAAAATGTTTGAAGAGGTCTAGTAAGTACAGATTGCTCCACAAGCCTGACATAATTACTGCATTTCCAAGTCATTGTGCTGATGCAGGGAACACATATCTCATGGAAAGCCATTGTCTCCGAAGCTCCCTGGTAGAGACACCTTTGTAATTTAATTTGAATATATCTCTGTTCCAACTGAGCATCTCATATGCACCTTGGCCCTTAGAGCATTCACAGTCACTGGCTCACTGCAGCAGTTTCCTAGAGAGGGCAAAGTGGGGTCACACATCCCAAAAGAACAGCCTTAATGTCTAAAAGAAGAAGTTAAACAGCTTCAAGGACCTGGCCATATTTAATTTCAATTTAAAAAAATTACAAAATTTAATGCAAGGTGGTTAGTAGGATCTCTTTTCCCTTTTTAGCAGGGCAGCTAAAAACAAACAAACAAAAAACCCCACAAACCCAAAAAACCCCACATTTTTTAATGCCTCACAGCCTATTATGGCCAGGCAAAGGAGTCCTGCACGTTTGAGATCTCACACATTCATCTTCTTGCTAAACATCTGTTTAAGGCTTGTGTGATCTACCTGTCAGCACCAGTGATCCATAAAGTGTTTGAAGCTCCTGTCACAAGCCCCAGTGCTGGTTTGATCAGAGCCTTTGTGCACACTAATCACGCCCTTTATCTTTCCTAATGCTAGCAGAAGAAAACCACAGCAAGGCTGTCTTCCAAACCTGAATGTAATTAATCTTTCCAAGGGGGAACCTGCCTGGTTTGAAAAAGCAAGATCTGATGGGCTGCTGCTCTTTTTCTGCAAGGGCCCTATTTTTCCTACCAGGCGCCTTTCCACTTGAGTGGTACTCTTTAGAAAACACTTTAACTGTATCCCAGTGACACTGAAACAACCTTCAAGATCATCTCATGAATGAAGCTGCTGGTAACTTTGCTGAGAAAAAGGGGCCACTGAAAGGAGTCTGACAGAAGCATGTTGAAACGATTCTCTCTTTTTAACTGCATGGGAAAAAAGGGGATCAGAGTAAGAACTGGTCCCCTTTTCATGTTTCTCCTAAACTGCTCTCTTCACTAATAATCCCACTGCTACCTGTTCTTGGCTCAGCTGCACACAAACGTTCTGAAGGCTGCAGGAGCTCCAGAAAGGGAACAGGTAACATCAGGTGGGTTTGGGGTTTTTTACAGCTTGCTTTTTGCCACTATTTGCTTTCTGTGGCACGAAGGGAATGAGTGCTGTGTGTGATAGAGACAGTGACAATTCAAAGTGCACTTGCACTGAATGGGAACGGGACAAGTGGGCTTATATTTGGTTACATCTTCTCTGAACAGAAAAGCTCCTCAGCATTCCTGAGTCCAGGCATTAGCAGCAACAGAAATTCTGGCGAGCAGATGGTGGGAAGCAGCGAGAAACTGATGCTGCAAGACCAAATCTGAGCCCAGATTTCACAGCAATCCCCAACCTAAATAATGTCACAAGCCTTGAACATACATGGCTGGACTGATCCGTGCCTATGGAGATGGAGCTCGTTTGGATAATTAACCCATCAGAGGGAAAAACTTCAGGAATTTCTGCAGTAGAGTAGCAAGTAATTGGTGGAGGTGACTCTCACCATCACATGGCCCTCCTGAATGACACACAGAAACACTCTCAGAATCCAGCTTGACTTGGACAGGAAAGCAAGTGAAGGTAAATTAATCTTTCTAATACTGTCACCATTTATTATGTGGACTGTGAGGAAGTTCAAAGGACTGCAGAGGTCCAGCCTCTGACTGTGCATGATCAAAGAGAATCCTGCATGTTTTATATCTTTTTTTAAGACAAGATACCACAAGTGGAAAATATGACATAGTAGAGAGGAGTAGCTATTATATCTACTATATCTATTATAATATTATTTAAGGTTCTGTCCTTGGATCTAGTTTAGATTTCATGAGCTTGATAATTGTCTGTAGGCAACAGCAGCAGTAAAACTTGACAAATAATTTGGGCAATATGGAAGGTTGGGCCCTCCTGGAAAGGTTATTCAACAGACTTGATGTACTTTGGAATGAAGGGTAAGACAGCACAGGAAAAGTGAACAAACAAAACAATGAGGTGTGCGTCACCAACAGAGCAGATCAGAATTGGCATGAACCATGGAGAGGAGAAATGCACACAAAAGACCTGTGAAGAACCTTGGGGAAACAACACCAAACTGCAATTTCATGCTATGGAAAACAGGGAGCAATGCCCAGGCTGAAGGGAAGAGCTGGGTCCAATAATATCAACAGCAGTGAAGAGATGATGGTGTTTGGGGAGTGTCCTGCCAAGAGAACAGGGAGATAATGGAATGTCAGAATGCCAACAGAATGCCAACAGAAGACTCAGTGATCCAGTTGTAAGATTGACAAAAAAGTGGCTGAAATTTTTAGGCAGCAGAAAAAGCTGGATTTTAGAGGACATTATTTGGAATATGGGTCTGCTTGAGAGGGAGGAAGATGATGGTGCTGCAAGTTAAAGAACAGAGAAGTCAGAAGAGCTTTGGGAAGAGATCCAATGAGTTCATTTGAGGTTAGTGACTCTGTCCAAGACTTATGTTCCCTCTAGCTAGAGATTAAGGCACTTGAATCACAACTAATTTATCACTTTTTGATTTGCTGGCCATGAAAAAGCACCTGGTACTCCAGACTGCTGCCTAATATTGAACTTTGACAGCTAACTGTCTACAGAGTCCGTCTGAGTTTGATAAAAGACACAGGTCAGCTTCCAGATAAACTCTGTACCACAGGAACTCGGATTATAGAGTGAGGACAGGACTAAACTGGCATCTTATCCAGTGCACAATCCAATTGCTTTAAATCTGTATCTCATTGAATAATTAAGAGTTCAGAACGTCTGAGACTCTGTATACAGAGGCTACAATGTGCAACAAGCACAGGATAGGATTATAATGTTATTAAAGAACATTCTGGGTATTTCAAGGAAGAAAGGGGAAATATATCAATTCTTTACAATGCCATTAAAAAGCAAAGATTTAACCAACAGAAAGATTTTTCTTACAAATTATGCCTTATGATTTCTAACTCCTATCCCATCTCAGCATGGTATGAGCACGTGGCTTGACAAAAAGGATGGATGGTAGAAGAGCTCCTTCAGAGATCTGGATCAGTCCCACCTGAGGAACAACATGGTCTTGCCATGCTTAGCTGTAAGAATCAGGTTTGTGTGTCTTAAAACATTTAATCATTAACTCCTCCAAACTTCACCTTCCCTTATGTATAATGTTCATGCTCAGTGATGTCTGGGAAGTTAAAAATGGTTCTGCCTTTCCAGATTTCTGTGCAAACACACCTGAGGACAAGGGGGCTCTCTTGCTCAGGACCCTGTGAAATCCATTCTCCTGAGCTCTGCTGGCTTTGCAGATGTACTTATCCAAAACTCCCACCCAGGTTTGTAATTAATTAACTGAAAGATGGCATTTCTAAGGAGAGCTGCTGCAACCTGGTCAGCAAAGGTCCAGTGCTCAGCCAAATGGATCAGCAGTAACAGCACAGTGCAGTAAAAAGACTCTTTCCCTGCAGGATTCTGCAGACAAAGAACCTACAGCCACGTGAACAAAACCAACTAGAGTTTTACTGGGATACAATCTAAGGAAAAACTAAGTCAGCATCACTTGATACACTCTGGAAAGTCTCAGAACCAAACCCATTTCTGTCCCAGTGCCTTGCTGAATTGTCACTGCTGACTTACACATGCACACACACACAATTTTCAGTGGAGAGATATCAGCCCAGCTGCAAAAACTGCATTATTCTTTTGGTGACATGTACTTTTTTCCAGAGGCAGCGATGAACAAAGCACTCACAAGTGAATTCTGCAAGGCTGGAACTTTCAGTAAACATCTAAGCCTCCTCCAAAATCAAACAGGCAGTCTAAGAAGATTCCAATTTCTTTCATATGTCTAGCTGCTTCTGACACTAACTGAACAAGAAATTAATTCTCGTTCTGTTTTCCCTCTGAAGTCCAAGAGTACCCCTCTCCCAGAGTATGTGAGGCTGCTAAATAAAATCATCAGATGTTGTAAAGCAATTCAGTGAATTCCAGAAATGCAGAAAAGTATGTTTGTATGTGAACACAAAAAGAAGTTTAAGGAAAGTGATAATCTTTAACAAACACCCTGAGACTTCTGCCTTGACCACTTGTCCTAGAGAAATTTATTCTCCTGAAAAAAACATTTTCTAAAGACAAAAGATTTTATTAATTCTTTTGTAAGGGGTGCTTAACAATTCCCTGCTAAGACTTCATGCTTAAAACACCTATGGGTAAAAATCTTAATCTTTCACTAAAAAATTTAGAATTTTACCAAAGCAACAAGGTTTTATGCCTTAGTTTATCACCTCATTTTACAAGAAACGCTGAATCCCTCAATTGCCTGCACAACCTCAGTGAATTGTGTTTTTACCCAAGAAAACCCAATACAAGACAGGAATAGGTGTCTTGTGAAGAGAGCTGCCTACCCTGTGAGCACCCATTTCCCATGGCAGCAGAAGATTAGAATAACTACAGAAAATGGAAACAAATGAGGAATAAAAGCAGAGCCCACTGTGTTCTTTCATTCCAAGGGCTAGCAGTTACAGTGAACTGTTTTGGCCAGATCTACAGCTGCCTTTTCTGACTGATAAGTTCAGCTGCAGTTGGCAGAGATGAAATCGTGCTGTTCTTACAAGGAACACTGCAAAATTTCAAACTTTGACAAGGACTACCATCATTATTTCTGCATCCATACTTTCTGAAGCATCAGCCAGCACCACCTTTGCTAAAGGTAGTTTGTCTGTCAAATATTGTGCCCCTTCCTAAAGAAGCAGCATGTGGAGCAAGTAGGGAGACTGAAAAGCAGAAAGGAACAAAGCAGAAAACAGTGTCAACCTCAATAACCATTTCACAGGGCTAGAACGACCATTTTATTTTATTTGCCATTCAACAGCTTAACTTCAAATAGGTGTTTAATTAACTCAGAGTGGCAGTCTAAACGTTTAGCCTGAAGCTGCCTGGCAAAGGGAAAGTATCCACTGCACTTGCAGATTTAGAGCATCAGGCTCCAGAAGAAACTGTTAATTGCATAATGCAGAGAATTCATGTGACACACACACAAAAGTGTAAAGATCAAACTCCCACAACAGTGAAGTTTCTTCTATGCAAAAACTTCATGCAAGTCTAAAGAAAAATGAGGGCACTTATGGCTAAAACCTGTTTTCACAAAATAAAATTCTACTGGTTGTGGGGTAACAGATTTATTTAAAAAAAAACAAAAAACAACCCAAAGAGGAAAGACAAATCTAGGAAAGCATTTTTATAAAAAATACAAGCACAATATGTTCAGAGGAGGATGAACAGGATTAAGGATTTTTCAAACTTAATCCAAAACATTATAATGTTGGTTTAAGAAAGCACAAGGGCCAAACTAGAAGGAAATGAATGCCCTGGCAGCTGACTGATCATTTTGAATATTTGACTTCTTGCCCAGCACCCTGCCCAACAGGTATATTCCCAGCCTGCAGGGATCTATGGTGTCGCTTAAAATGAGAGGGCCCTCAAATATTTTCTGTTCAAGTAGCCCAGATACCTTGGGGATGCAATAATCCTCCTATCCTCCTCCTCTTTAGTTTATTATACCAAAAGATGTCACACTGGGACTGTTTTAATCAGCAAATAAACCAAGTGCCCAGCACCTGCCTTGGCTTTTATTATCATAATAATCCTTTTGTTTTGTTTTTTAATTCTAAAACATCAGCAGCTCAGCCGTAGGTGAGCTGTGTTTATGCCGCCCCTACCGTCGCCTTTGTGGCTCCATTATTAGCAAGCCATTAAATGGGAAAAACAGGGGAGGAAGGGGGAGAGATGGGAAAGGCACAGCCATTTGTGCCTGTTGAACACACCAAGCTGGCCTCAGGTAGGCAGAGCATGGCATGGAGGCAGGGTAAGAACCAGAAATGGAGAGAGAAGAAAGCAAGGCAGCGAACAAACCACCGGGAGCTGGAGCAGAGCAATGCAGGAGAAAAAAGACACAGGGGCAGGCCAGTGGCATTTAGCACAGCCAGGATGGAGCACAAACCCAGCAGTGCTCCAGGGCAGTGCACAGGCACTGCTGAGGGCCCTACACTCTGATTTGTTTGGGCAGTTCTCATGGAATCGAGGGGTGCTTCAAAAGGGAAGGTATGACAGAGCCTTGGCTCTGCTACAATGAATGGATGTGGAAAAACTGAAACACAGCAAACGCTAAAAATGCAAGGAAAATTGTTTTCTTACCTTGAAGAGGACAGAAACAGACCCTCATAAACTTTTTACCACTTATTCCCTTACATTTTACTGATGGAGCAGATCAGTTTTCCTGCATTAAACTCCATTGATGTGATTCAGCGGAATGGCACCAACATAAATCTGACTCTGGGAATGAGAGAGCCTTTTCTGCCTGCTTCCCTGCCTCATTCTCCCAAACACTGCAGTCTGCATTCAATTCCTTCCAGTGAAGTGGGAAATTCTATAGAAAACCAGCAGAAGTGGAGCCAGAAGATAAAAACCTAGACGGTCTGAATCTTTGATAACTGCACTCCAGTTCCCATTCTGTGCTGTGGCCCAATGGGAGATGCCTGACAATCTGGGTTCTGTTCCTGGTTCTGGCAATGAGCTGCAGCCTAACAATGTGCAAGCTGCTTCCCCTCTGTCCTCAATTCCCCTGGTCTGAAAAACAGGATGCTTTAAAAAGAAAGAAAAAAAAAAAAAAGAAGGAAAAATATTCCAAGATCCAGTGATGACGGTGCTACATAAGATCTGGATCGTGCACAAATATCTGTGCAAATAGACTCTGAAATGCAAGTAGAAATTGGTGATTTAATGCTATTTGGTAGAGCTATAAGTAACTACAAGGGATGAAAAGGCAGAGAAGAATCATACCTGGTAGTTATGAAATAAGGGATGATGCTTCCAGAGCAAAGTTTCCATGCACAGGGAGGAACATTTGAATTTCAAGCCACTGGAGTATTTTGACATCTCTTTCTGCTATTTAATAGGAAGTAACAACTATTTATCACGGTTCCTCTAGGAGGTGTAAAACAAAAATAGCCAAGCATTGTGGGAAATCTACATTGCCAAAGCTTATGAAATAATCTGAGTGAAGACAAATCACAAGTTCAAGAAAGTGTCCTTCATGTAAGTATTTCAGTTTCCTTCTGAAGCAGTAAGAACCTTAGAGATAAGGACCAAACTTCCTACCCTAATCTTTATTTCTAAAAAAAGGGATTGGGCAAATAGGCTCAACATCTTAAGGCCCACTTTTCCCAGGGACTGGATAGAATTAGATCTGAGTAGGTTTATCTCAATCAAACTAGGATAGTTTCTATTAAAAAAAAATAAAAATCCATATTTTAACCAGCAAAGTTTAATCCCTTCTTTCCCTGTGAAAACTCAGATAAGTTTGATTTTGCGCCTCTCGCTGTCTCCATACTCCAGGTATTATGTCATTGCACATTAGACTGTGTCAACACACCGTGACTTGGCTGCTGCTAATGCAAAACCCCAGCAAACATGGAGCCAGGAGATAATTCCAGAGCGCTTTCCTCCCCCTGGTTAATGGAACTCGCTATTTATCCTCCCTCTTTCTGACACTTCCACTGAGTGATGGTCCCAAAACGGGGAAAATCAGCCTTTGGCATGCAAAGCCGTCTTAAGGCAGGCTGGTGAGCAGCAATCTGCCTGGGCAGGTGAGCTCCACACGTGGCTCAGGAAGCATCCCTGCCCTGTGAAACGCAGGAACAGTGGCGACAGGCTGCCAAGGAAGCCTCCCCAAGGCCCCCTTGGGTGCAAAGAAGGCTTAAGCCAAAGAAGGGCAGGGCGTGGAATTTGGGTTTATTGCAAAGGGCCAAGTGCAGGGCCCTGCTGGGAGCTGCCAGCCACAGCTCGGGGCAGGCCCGAGAAGAGTAAAGAGAGAGAAGGCAAGAGCGTGGTAAAAAGAGGATGAGAGAGCAAGGTTCCCATTACAACACAACAAATCTTCTGGTCTTGGAACTTGGGGTTCATTCAAAGGGCCAAGTGCAGGGCTCTGCTGGGAGCTGCCAGCCACAGCTCGGAGCAGGCCTAAGAGAGGTAAAGAGAGTGGGAATGAGAGAGAAGGCAAGAGCATGGTAAAGAGGATGAGAGAGCAAGGAAGAGTAAAGAGGGTAAGAGAGTAAAAGAGGATGAAGTTCCCATCACAATACCATAAATCTTCTGTGCTGAATATTCTCATTCTCACTAACCAATCTAGTACAAGATACAAATCCTACAGCATTTACATACAGCCTATAAGAATCATTACATTACC
>JAWWEY010000055.1:70840373-70852090 GCA_035582745.1 Loriotus luctuosus | reverse complement strand
ATCTCAAAGCTTGCTTTCATTTCAATCTCACTTACAGTTTCCATATTCTCAAAATCTTTTGCCAGGCAATCATATTTATAAGGCTTTCCTGTTTCATCTTCCCCAACAATCCCTGCCCTGTGAAATGCAGGAACAGCAGTGATAGGCTTCCAAGGAAGGCTCCCCAAGTCCCCCTTGGGTGGAAAGGAGGCTCAACCTCCCACAGAAGGGCACCTCCTGAAGGAGAGGGAGATGACGTCTCACAGGAACCCACGGGTGTGAGGCTCTCAGAACATGTGCCCACACTCAAACTGGGAGCGAAGCCTGAACTTGAGAAAGGGCTGCTTTCAGAACAGCCTGCTTTTCAAAAACAATCCATCTTCTCTTGTAGTTAAAAATTAGAACAGTGGCTCAGGTTCCTTAAACATTAAAAAAATAATATAGAGAAGAAGCCAGGTGGAAGTTGATAAAATTGTAACATCATGTCAGGTTTGTCCTCATCTTGGTCATTTATTTCAGCACCAAGTGTCTCTAAGTGCTCATGTTTGAATTTTGTGCTGTTTTGTACAAGAGGAAGGAATTCCAGGCTCCTTCAATCAACATGTAAACATTTTACCATAGTAAAATCATGTCAAACTTCATGGGCTTTGAGTCAATCATAATGAAACACGAAAAGCAGACAACATATTTCACAAGAAAGAGCCTTTTAGGAAATAGTATTATATAGCATTATTAAAGTCCCATCTTCCCCTGTTAACTACTGCATGCTAAAGCAAATGTCAGCCTGGGGGGGCTCAATGTTTCTGAATTAAACACCCTTCAAACACGCTTTCTGATAGCTATCTTCAGATTTTCCACAGATGCTGCCACTGCCAGTGTCACGGAGTGAAGCACTAAAATAGATCCAAAGCTGGTGTCACATCCAGGCTGTGCTGACACCCCTGCCACTGCAACTGCAGCAGGAGAAGCACACTTTGTGCAGAGGGCAGCTGATGGCACTGTGGGTGACATTCTGGAAGCCTGAAGCACGGATCAAAGCCACAGAAAGTCCCCAGCAGAAGGTTCTGTCCCAGACTGAAAGCAAAAGTCCATCTCTGCTCATTCCCTGGGTATGCACTGCCTTTTGAACCCTGAAATGCTGAAAGTGATTCCCCTTCTGCAGCTTCCCAGGGCAGCCTGTACAGATGCAACTCTCTCTGGAGGTTTTGCTTCCCCTGTAAATCATCATGCCTATATTCTTAATTGTTTGGCACAGCTCCCAGGACACCCACTACATCTCCTGTGACTAACACAGCTTTGTATCTGCTCACCCCTGGGGCTTCCAGCCAATAAATGTCTGGGCACGGAGAGAAGGCCATGGAAATAATGCATTACAGGTCAGCAATATTCTGTCAGGACACCTGAACAATGCAAGCCAATGAACCAGCCAAAAACACAGTACAAGGCTCTTGCCCCTCTTGGGTTTTCCCTTCTCTGCCTTTCCTATCACTAGAGAGTCAGCCACTAGGATTGCACTGGACTGTGCAAGTCCTCCTCTAAACAAAAAGCTGAAAGAGCACTAAATGCCCACTAGAGCAGGTGGCATCAGTTCTGATTTACGTGGGCATTCTGCCTGCTACACTCCCCAGCTCCTGCCACAGCCCCAGACCTCCCCAAACATCCCCACAACTGAGCCACAAACAGATGAACAGCAGTGGCTCCTGCTCAGCTCCAGGTGAAGTTCTGTGAAAGAAAAGAGCAAGGCAGGCAGAAAAGTGTCTGTGGTACCTGGAACCCACCAGAGCAAGGCCAGCTTCACTGGATGCACAGAAAGGGCTCAGCCTCTACCCAGGGCTCCTCTGAGGACGATGGCATTTGTGGGGGCAGTGACAAGGACACTGGGAGGAAAGCAAGCTCTTTCTGCAGGAACAGCTTCCTCTTTTTAAACCTTTCCCAGGCTCTGCGGGGAGCACAGCACTGGGAAGGTAAAAAGGAATCAGTTCTTTGGCCAACAGGAGAAAAGGCAAAGCCACCCAGAGCAAAAGAGAGCCAGAGAAGCAGGGAGGACAGAGGGACAGAGAAATTGTGCAAACACACATTTCACGTGCAATTCATGGAAAGGCACTGGCATTTTTATCACAAAGAAGAGTTTCATCAAAGTCTCCAGAGATCTGCCATAAAGGAAGCCCTTGCCTTGCTGCCTGGGCTGCCTGAAAGAAACACCTGTTATGCACAACAAAAAAAGACAAAACAAACAATAGGTATAGAGGGGAGGCCGTGCTCCAAACAATGGGAATTGCAGAGGCACAGTGTGCTCTAAATGCAGGACTAGAATCCTATCAAATGAACAGCTGGGGAAAGCACAATTCTCTATATTTGCAGGGAAGTTGCACAGATTATATGATGGCAACAAATACAATATATGTATCTGAGCTCTGCTTCCTAGGCACCAGAAAGGACAGGAACCTCCTAAGATATCTCTGAGTGGAAGAATAAACTTGCCTGAGCCCAGCTCCAGGAAAAAAGATAGCCAGATTTCAGAGGAACACAATGGACAATTTTCCTCCCATGGGATCTCTGCAAGAGTTTCTGCTAAGAGGACACTGAGCTCAACCAACCTTCTCAAAAGGTGCAGAAAGCAAACTTGAGTTTTACACAAATCCACCCAAGTACACAAGGGGCATGTGAACTATTCCCAAAATGGATGTCCTGTTTTAAATAAGCAGTGCAAATATTCTTAACAAAGAATTCTATGTCAGTATATTGATTACAATTCAAGATTTTTTATTCTAGTTGTAGCAAAAAGACAGGAATTCTGAACTGTGCACTAAGAAATAATGCAAGGGAAGTAGAGTTAAAAACACCCTGAAACTCATGACGCAGAAAGCTAAAATTCTTGGAAAATACAATTTCAAGCCTGCCTTTCATTTCAAATAAAGAATAAATTCAAGAAATAGAGGTTTACTTCTAATTCTGGTCACCAGAATATATCAGCTCTCCAAAACCTTGTTTACCAGTACAATGACAAAGAAATTCCTGGATCTATCATGTATCTGGTGAGCAGAAACAGGTTCTATGGAAAAACAGAAGCAACATCTGTGGGCTCTCTACAGCCATGGAGACATTCAGAGAATCACAAAAGGAGAAAGGAAGTCTGAAAGTTTTATTTCCTTTTTTTTTCCCCTAATTTGAAGTAATTAGAGTCCATTTCTGCTTATACTACATCTTGTTTTATATGCATCAGTATGTTTGCATATCCCTGGGAAATTCTGTGATCACCAACGCCCTGCCCTAAATTCAGGGTCTCTCTATTTGCCATGATCTCAGATCAGAACTGCCAGCATGGCTGGGGAGTTCATAAAGCCCTGAAAAACTCACAGCTACCATCAGCTGCAATTCAGTAACTATTCACAACCTTGGAAAAACATCCTTCCTTGCTCCTAAATTCCTTCAGAGCCATTGAAAATCAATGCTCAGGAAAGTGAAGCAGGCCTGTTTGTAACTGATATCTAAAATGGGGCATTTCCAATGCAGGCACTAAAAGGTGTCTGAAGCATCTCACACCTGTGTGCAAGGTGAGAATGGAACCAAAAGCTGCCTCACAGATGCTGACTGATTCCTGGACTACAAATCTGAACTCTTGGCTTAAAGGAATTGGAAATTATGCTCGATTTACACGTATGTGATTCTTAGGGATATTACTAACTTAAAACTTATTACATACAGCACATGAAAAAGCCCCTCCTGCTTATTCACAGCAGCTCAGAAATGTTTAAATGGCAGACAAGATTCCACACACAGTTTGCAAGATAAGGAAATATATTCTCACCACACAGAGCTTTAAAGAGACAAATGCTGCAACAGCTTCCATCAAACACTCTACCATCAGCCTCGGGGTTTTTTTTGCTAAAGCTCAAAGAATGTGGTAAATTAGGAGAAAATAATTGATTAGTGGCACAAACTGATCCATTCCCAACCCCACAGAGGGAGAATGGGAGGAACAAGTGGAAGGTGCTGAAGAAAAAGGGTCAAACTCCATTTTCAACACCAGCAGTCCAAACCCAACAAAGGCACCCCATCCCTCATCTGCCTTTCTGAAGAGGGCAGCCATAGGAAAAAAGTCTTCTCTATTTTGATGGAGACCAAAATGGGAAAAAACCAAACTCAAAACTGGAAGAAGGAAATGGGACACAGAAAAGGAGGGACTTCAGAGGACAGCCTCTTGTCCACCACAGGCAGGGAATTGTCTGTGGAATTCTGTCTGGCCAGGAGAAGCCAGCATTTCTCCTGTGACTGCACTGCCAGCTGGCACCTCTCCCATGCTGACACTCCAAACTGACCTGGAGACATACTGGGATATACTGGTGTACCAGCATTCTGAGCTTTTACAGCCATCAAACCACACAGAAAACCAGCTGAAATAATGCCACACTGCCTGAAAAGTCAAGGAATCAAACATTAGGGAATGTCACAATCAAGGCTGTCAACATAATTTTCATTTTCCCACTTGTGATTTCAGTTTACAGTTACATTATCATGTAATTCTGGAATACAATTTTTTTTATTTAACATATAGGACTGAGGTACATGAGAATAAAATAGAGGTATCTATTTCAATTCATTCTGGCACTTGTAACTTCCAAATGCCTTACTTTGTTACCTAAATAATGTATTTCTTTGCACACCGTGTTCACAGCACACAAGAGTATAGGAATATTTCAATCATTTCTGTCAAATCCATTTAAAATTGGTATTTTGTTGCAACTATCCAAGTTCCAACTTCAGAATAATTTGCTGAACAGTATCACTCTCATCTTTTAAATAAGCCAATTTTGATAAAAACCATTATAACACACACATTGTAAAGTATTTTTTTTGTAAAATTGTACCAAATATTTATGAGCTCCAAGCACTGTGAATTAAATTTGTTTCATTCCATTATTATTACTTTCCATCTAAGTCTTCATTTTATTTTTTATAACTTTATTATGCTTATCATGCAACTTAAATTCTTTTATTTATTCTAAATACAAGAAACTCTGACATATACCTCTAAATCTCTCCAAAGTGTACTTTAAATCCATTTGAATAAAAATCTGAAACGGTTCCTTAAAATTATTCAACCGTTATAAATTTTATTCAACTTTCACGTGAAAAGTGAACTTAGTGGAGACTCCACAAACGATGTAAAACAAAGACAACTGACACGAGATCCATGACCCTGCAGGTAATCTTTGTTCAACTGAGACTTGCACAAGACAACTGCACCTTTCCCTCTCTTTCTCCAGAATTTTAAGCAGGGGGGTCACTCACACCACCCCTCCAATCCCAGCCCCTCAAGGAACCATGAAATATTTCATTTACTCCTCTTTAAGAGCTGCCTGCCACTGTAATTTGCACATTGCAATTCAGCAGCAGGCAAGTGACAGAAAGTGGACACTAAATGAAAACTGCTCCTCTTGGCCTCTTGCCCTGTCTCCTTGCCTCCTAAGCCTTGCAGGGTAAGGCACCATCAGCTTTTGGACACCCAGGACAACTCAGGGTGGTGAAGACAATGGCATGGATCCAGTAGGTGGAACCAGCTTCTCCTCTGAATCATTTGAACCATTTTATCCCAGGGGAGAGTTTGAGGGGCTCAGTTTTGAATGAGCCACCAAAACAGAGCTGAGACCACTCAACGTGGCAAGTGGGACTCAGAAAAGCAGTCACGGGCAACAGGAACTCAATGATCCTCAGATCTCTTCCTCTTGACACAGGTGTGGGTGCTGGTGGCAACCTTGGAATGCCAAACATAAATCCTATCTCAAATGCAGCCATTTTGGCTAGAGAAGCAACATTTCAGATGGAATCAGCTGGGCAGAATGAGATGCCCAGTGCTTAGAACCATAACAAAAGATAATGATCCTTATACACCAACACCCCCAATGTTGTTAGAGTAAGCAGCAGATTTTTTGTGTGAGTGGTGCTAATGGATGCAGATCAGCACTGTGTTCTGTCCAAATTCCATTGTGGGACATGACACACTACTTGATGTGTCTCCCTGTCCTCCCATTGGAGATTCCCATCCCACCTCCTGTGCTTGCACATGCAACAGGTGAAACATCATCACACCCAGTGCACCAGCCCAAACCCTGCACTGGTGACAGCACTGCTGTTACAGCCAGGACAAGGAAATGCACCCTCATACTCCTGCAGGTCAGAATCTCCCACTATACACATCACTAAAAAGTAACATTAGCAAACATGTACCAAAAAATTACATCCTCTGTTCATGCTGTGCACCACTACAAAACACAGAAAACTCCTAAAGAAACCTTAAGAACCATTTTCTGAATAAGAGCCATGCAATCCCAAGCATATTCCATAATACTGAAGAGGAAATAAATGAGATCTGAATTTAGCTTAGAGTGTCATCCTCTTTGGGATCCTTCAGGATGTCCTGTGGCACACAAACTAAATATTACTTGGCCAACAGGGCCAAAACCCCCCAGTTTAGAGAAATCACCAGAATAAGATGCAGTTGTGAGTTTTCAAAATTTGTTTTGTTCTGGGGGGTGAGACCCTCCAACAAATGCTCTCCAACCATGCAGCCATGTGAGCCATTGTGCACTGGTGACCCTCATAAGGATGCTCTTGTTTCCAGAGCCAGTGTGATGGCACACAGCGATCTGTCTGTTAAATTGAATTCTTGCCTCTAGATAGATAGATAGATATAAAGTTTATTTTGAAATGTCTCCTAGTGCTTCTGAGCCTGACTGATGTGAGATGTTATTTTGAACATGCCAAAGCATCTGAACGGCTCCAGTCCTTTCTTTTCAGCGTGCATTCCTTGATAAGTGGCAGAGCTTCCCACTTATCAGTCACTCAAAGTGACTGTGGCTGTCAGCTGTGTACAAAGCGCAATCAGCTTGCAAGAAGAGACACCAGCATTTTTCTTCTCAGTTTGAAGCAAACACGTTTTGACTGCTAGTCATTCAATTTTAAAGCATCTTCAATTAGGGGCGGATGAAGATATAAAGAAAACACATCCCAAACACCTCTGCCAGCCAGCAGTAAAAAATTTATTGTTATCTCCTGCTTCACCTCGCTGCAGAGGCAGCAGTGGCAGCCTTTTTTTGGCTGCACAACACAAGTGCTCAGGATTACACAGACAAGACCACAGCCATGGAGAGCTTGTGCTTCTCCAGGCACTTCCAGGTGGCGCCTTGTGCCCCTGCTGTGCCCACACCTGCACAGGTAGGGCTCACACGGCACCCCACGCCGCCCACTCTGAGCACAAACACTGACAGAGTGCTCTGCAGGCAGCAAAATGCCAAACAAACCCACCAACAAGGCCATGGAAACACAGACAAGGAGGGCGAAGGGAGGGCTGGCAAAGGAGAAGCTGCTGCAGGGAAGGGTGGGCAGCTGCATAAGAAAGGTTACTCAGCACCAGGGAGCTGAAAGTGAAAGAAAATGGTCAGAGCTGATGATCAGAGATGCAGAAATTGGAGAGGGCATCTGAAAACAAACAAACAAACAAAGACAGGGCCCTGAAATGCCTGCAGAAGAGAGAGAACCCAAGATGAGGCCATGGAGCACAGTGCTGCCAGCTGTGAGGACTGCATCTGACCACTGGCCTTTTCCTTACAGTCTAAGATGCTGGATTATTTTGGGTGTTTCAGTGCTCTGGTTTTTAACAAAAAAAACACCACTTTCTGGCCTCTCCTTATGATTGTGTGAGAGAACTGGAAAATGGGAACACTGAAAGCTCAGTAACAGAAAGTAAATTAAGAAAAGATGCTAAAATGGCAAGAAAAGAAGTCATGAAGTTCAAAACAGTGTTAGAATTTGAGAACATTTGGACCAGTAACACTGGAGAAAACAAGTGCTATTGCCATCAAGTAGCTCAGCATAGGCAAAAAAAAGCTGCTTTACCTCAATCAAACATGCCCTTGCATTTCCAGTAAATTCAAGTTCACAGAACCACAGAACATTCTGAGTTAGAAGGGACCCACAAGGGTTCAATTCTTCAGGGAATGGCATTTATGGGGATCAAACCCCCAACCCATGCTCTGACCAACTGAGCTCATGCGAGTTTTAAGCAGATACTCCTGGTTTGCACTGGCACAACACCACTGGTACACAAATGGGCATGGCAGAAGGGTACAGAAAAGGCCTGAGACCAAACTTCCCGCAGGAACTTGCTAAGGGTTACCTGTGGAGTTAAACCATGGTGCAAACTGATCCCCTGCACTGAGTGCAGTGCCCATAAGGATCCCAACAACCTCTTACATAACTTAACTTTCCTGCTAAGGGAAGGAAATGAAGGCCCACAGGTTACTCACAAGTCCAGTCTGCCACAAATGTTATTAGCTGAAGCTGAGAGGACAGAAAGCAATTAGCTCATTCTGACTGATTTTCCTTTTTTCTTCCCCTTCTTTTCCCTATTTCCCCCCCAGCCCCAAGGGTTTGTTTGTTTGGGGGTTTTTGGGTTTGTTCTCTTTGGTTTTGGTTTTGTGCACGCATGTGTGTGGTTTTGGACAACTTCTTTCCCAGGGGATTTTTGCTGCCCAAGGGACAGGCGAGTCCCCCTGATAACTGCTAGGAGATGAGCTGCAGAGCTCTGTGAGGAACAATTGTTCTGCCTCCCTGCTGGCAGCTCAGGGCTTTGGGAAGGGGCTGCAGAGCCATGGGAAAGGCTGCAGTGTGACTCCTGGGCTCTCCCCAGTGCAGCCTGCCCTGCTCGCGAGCTGCAGGAGAACAGCTGCTCCCGACACATGATGGATGTGCACAAAGTGTCCCTCCCCACATCCACCAGGGCTCCAGCACGCTCAGCCTGCCTGTGCACTCACAGCCTGTCACATCCACACTGGCAAAAAACCCCCAAAAACAAAAACAAACCGCTGCAGTGGACAGAGCCTGCTCTAAAAACATTCTGCAGAGTGAGGAGGAAGACACTTTCTCACAGTTTCCTACCAAAGAAAGGTCCCATTAAACTCCTGCTAATAGGAACAAGAGCCTTTTCCCCATGCTCAGGGGGAGCTGGATCAGGCACTACTTCAGCAGTTTTATTGTCTTACCAAGGAAACCTGCTGTCCTCACCTCTCTCTAACATGCAAAGAGGACTCTGGTTGTGGGAAAACTAATTCTGCTCTGCCTTGCAAGGGCTTGCAAAGTGATTGCAGCAGCACAAAGCCCGGCTCTGCTGCCACTGACTTCTCAGAAGAGCACAATTCCCAGGGAAAACAGGAATCCAGGAGCAAGAGGCATTACTGAATCTGTGACCAGGCCCTTGTGCAGCCCCTGCTCATTTTTGTGTCTCCAGTGAAGGACTCACCACCCCAGCCCTTTAAAACCCATGGAGAACTCTGCTTGGGAACCAGGAGAAATGCCCCAAGACCTCATGGCTGCCCTGAGGAGACACTGACAGGGCAAAGATTAGGAGTAAGGATCTCTGCCCTCCTTATTAAAACCCAAAGTTCTCCAAGTATTTAGCTCATAGTGGTCTGCTGGAGTTTTTTGTGAAGCAGCAGACAGAAAATAGATGCCTTAGCCATGTTAGAAATATAATTTAAGACTGCTAACTTGTTGGGGCAGGGAAAAAAGTCTTCACATTTCTTTTTGTACAGTCAATTAATCTGTGTCTTCTCCAAACAAGAGAGAGAAACTGGTACCTTCTCAAAAAACCAAAAAGAACAAATGGGCCTGGATATCATGCAGCCAGCTCTGGGTAACAGAGGATTGCTCACCTGAGGAGTGCAGAGCGAACAACAAATCTATCTAAACAACAAAAATTATTGCCATGACTGGTGGGGAAATGATGGCACTGAAGCACTCTGCAAGCAGGTCTCTACCACTGTTTTGGAAGACTGGAATCAGCCCAGAACCTCTTGCTGTTTGGAAAGTCTTGACAATAACAAGTGTGTCATTTCAAAACTTTGCATGTTAAGCTTAAGAAATATTTTGCTGAACTTCTGTGTAACTCAGAAACCAAATCCCTCTTTCCTCCCCAAAAACACAGCTCCGTTTTGAAAAACAGATCTGGTTGGGAAATGGCCTAGCCATCCTGCAGGAAATTCTAACTTCAAGACTTTTATTACATTCCAAATTGGAACATCTCAAACCTCAGAAGGCAGTGAGAATATGGGAATATTTTGGTTTGAGAACTCAGTATCTCTTCATCCACCCAGGAGCTGGCAAAGCCACATCCCCCCCGGCAGGGCTGACACTGAAAGGGTTAATTCCATTCTCCTGTGCCTGTGAGACTTTCAGCACAGGGGCAAGGCCTGCAAAAGCTGCTTTCAGCAAGGAGAGCTGGGAGGTGAGAAGAAGACATGTGGTCCAGGAATGCAGCGACAGACAAAAGAACAGGGAATTGGGCACTTGGGCTGGTAATGGGGCAAGAATTGCTCTGTGCATGGAGAGTCTGCACATGAGGGACCCCCTTGCAGGGTCTCCTGTGTGCACCTTCAGCCCCGAATAAAATTGTTCCATCTTTAACACAGCTTTAGTGCTGGAGAGATGAATTCCCACATTTCAGGCATTTAACAGGTACCAGGTGGAACAGGTCAGAGACACTGGTTCCAGCTTGGCATCAGAACTTAGCTGGGATCCCCTCACTCTCAGGGGTCCAAAGATCCTCACAAAAAAAGGGTCCCATTAGAACATCTGCTCTAGCTGTGAAGGAAAATGAAAACCCTCTCCTAAAACACAGATTGCTGTCTGGCAGGAACTGCCCTCAATTTCAGAAAGCACTTGGTTCTTGGGCTGAGTATGTCACTCAGAAGAGAACACAAATTAGTCACCAATTACTGACAGTATCAAACCAAAAAAGTCAAACAAAACTGTGGCCTAAATGTTAGAAACACTGTAAAGCAGCGTTTTTGCTGCCTGCTGCTTTGAGATCTTAGTTTTACATTATTGGCAACCTGAAGTGTTCCAAGATCTTGAGCTGGGCTCTCCAAAAAAAATTTTGACTAAAAATCAGAACAGATTAGAAAACAGCATTTGGCCTCTGTTTTGTTTGCCTTCTAATTTTGGAACTTGTAGTGCTCATGGTTTCAGATTTTGCCTGGAAATCTGAGAGTTGGAAGTTTACATTTGGGAGAAATGAAAGCTGGCATTTTTGTCATCACATGACTCCAAGAGCTGGGGCTTGAGGGAAAAACATAAAACATTGTCAGGTTTTCCACAAAATTGTGAGATTAGCAGTATCAGTTTTATCACAATTTAGGCTGCAAGGTTGACCTATTTTATCAACAGTGCCCTACTGAATATGAATTGCTTTATGAATTTTAACAACCATATTTCATTTTAAATACAGTTCAATTAAAGTGACACTTGTCAGTGAGCTCCAAAGCAAACTCTTCCATCCTGGGCCAGGCTTTGTGTCTGGGCTGCAGGAGCCCTCCCAGCCCTGCAGCTCAGGGACACCCTGGAATGAGGGGTGACACCACGGGCACCTGCCAAGCTGCCCCTCTGTGCCCAGCTGAGATGGGAGCTGCAGAGCCCCAGAATGCCCCAGGGTAAGGGCACCAGGGAGAGACTGGGGCCCCACAGAAGAGGAGTGGGTTACCAGGAGAGCTCCCTGGAGGGCAAAACTGAGCTGAAGCCAAGAACTTGCTGAGCTCTACCAGTGTTGGAACCCAGGAAATTCCCCTGGCTGCCCTGGAGGGCTCGAGCCCCTGCCCAGGACCCCTGTGCCTTTGATTTAGCCCTTGGAAAAAACAATTACCAACCTTATATGAAGAATTACAAGCCACAAAAGTTTAAGTAGA
>JAWWEY010000055.1:70802319-70840273 GCA_035582745.1 Loriotus luctuosus | reverse complement strand
TGGGGCCATTTTGGTTCATCTTGGGTGCAGCCCTGGCTGGGCTCTTGTGCTGCCCAAGGTGCATCCATGGAGGAGATGCTTGGAATCAATCCCTGCTTCATTCTTTAACTTTAGGATGATTACAGCTCCCTGCTAGCACTATCTTCTTCACCCCTAATTAAATTAACATGCAAGAACGAAGTAAGTTTTTGAACCTTATCAAACTTTAAATAAAACAAAAGTGAAATTTTTCAATGTGCCCAGTTCTTTCCTGATGTACAAAAAATAAATGCATGAAACAGACTAACTCACTTTCAAACACCTGAGCAGCAACCCCTTCCTTTTTAATTGAAGTTCCACCAGTAGGAATCCTTATGAAAAGAAGGGCAATAGTGAAATTAAAAAAACTCTCTCCTACACATGAAAAAAGAAGAATTCTGTCTTATTCTGTGTTCTTCAGCCTTCTAATGCCCCTTTAATTCCTGGCATCTCTAGATGAAAGAAGGAATTGATTTTCTCAGGAGTGGTCCACCCAGCAATAAAAGCGTGTCAGATGACAGAAGGAGCTCCACTGAAATCCTGAAACCACTAAGATACTTTAATATTTCCAGAGACTATTTCAAGAGTAACAGCCTAAAAACAAAGACATCTATAATTAAATAACATTAAATTTCACTTCAGTTTTGTTTTTCCATCTCAGTTGGACAGAGATACTTCACCAGAATACATATTCCCTGAAATACATTTTTGTATTTAGTGCTACCAACTGAGCCAGTCTCTAATTAAAGGGTCATAATATCTTGTTAATATTAACAGAGGGCCAGGGTTTTGGTCTGCTAATTTTTGACATCTTCAGCACATTCTTGATAAGTAAGAGGGATTTAAAAAAGGCATTCAATGAGATGACTATACACTAACTTTTTTATAGGTATTGACACACTATCAAGGATGTTCTAGGGAGATTCCATAGTTTACCCTTTGACCAAAAAGATCTTTATGCTGATCTGTCATTTTTAAAGTAATTAAATGCATTCTCAAACAAACCCTAAAACAAAGCAGCAAGAGCCCCCAGAAGTATGCAATCTAAATAACCATAAAACATAAATTGAGAGCTACAGTGTTTGGCTAGAATTCCAGAGAAATCCTTGCAAAGCTCAACCACTCCACTTCTGAAATCCTAAATTCAACAGCAGCAATGTAACCCTTCACACACAGCTACCACAGCCTTCTCACCTGAAAATCTCAGAGCAACTTACTTAAAAAGTGGAAAAAAAATTGAGCCCTGAAGCGCTGGTAATTTTCCTCAAAATGAAAAATGCGAGGATTATGTGTGATGAGGCTGGGGAGACAATTTTCTAAATAGCCCATCTTGCAGCCCTGGCCATGCTGTCACTTGCCACCAGCAGGAGGGAGCAGCTCTGGGCTCTTCTAGGGAGGAAGGGCTGCCCAGGGAGCTGGGGGTGCCTGGAGCTCCTCACCTGTCCTGACCAAGGGTCTGATTTGGCAATGCCACAGAGCAACACAGGGAAATGAAGGGGAAAAGGTAACCAAAGCAAGCACCCTCATCAGGAAGCTGCAACTTGCACTATTGAGGGGTTTGGGGTTATTCTGGGACAGCTCTCCCTGCTCTGGGGGACAGAGGCACCCCTGGCTGCCTGTGCCCACCCTGGGGAGCAGCCAGGGGCAGAGCTGCTTCCCAACGGGAGCAGGAAATATCCTGCTGCAGCTGTGCTGCTTGCTGGCATAATCCCCAGCTCCCACCCGCCTCCCCCACCCGGTTTTTCCTTTTTTTTTTTTTTTTTTTGACAGCTGTCTTCCTATCGTCCCAACAGGTGCTATTAGGCCCCGAACAATGGCGAAGGCTTTTAAGGCACTGCTGTTGACAAGTGAAAGGGAACAACAAATGGCTCAGTAGTGCTCTTCTCCCAGGGTCACTCAAGCAATGGTAATAGTTATTATTTTTATTTATTAGCTCTGTGGCACTGTCCCCCACTGTACCTCCTCCTCCAGCCTCCCCTTTCCGTGCCAGCAAGGAGCTTTTTAACTTTTAATAAAACCGGGCGAGCGCTCGGCTCCCGAGCCGGCTCTTCCTGCAAAGTGCACAGCTAATGAACGCTGTCCATTTGGATCTGGATAATTTATGATGTCAGCCAGCAGAGGTGGGGAGGGCTGGACCCAGATATGGCCATTACTCACTCTGCCAGGAGTGACAATGGGGGCACGGGGAGCTGCAGGTCTGACAGGACAGAGAGGGGCTCTCACCCCCTATTTAGGGCTTTTTCTCGGGATAATTACAAGATTAGCAGATAAATATGACATCCCCTCTCTTGAGGTTGATGTCATTTTTCTTTTCCCTCCTTGGCATTTTGCTGACTGCATCATAATCCTCTTCAGAGAACAATGGCAGGTGGAAGAAAAGTTAATTTTCCCTTGAATGAAAATGACTGCACCCATTTAAACAATGCACTCAGAAGTGTTACTGCCAGGAGAAAAAATTGTGCCAAAATGTTTTCTGATCCTAATATATTTCTGATCCACATATACTTACTAGATGAGGTTACTCAATTAATAAATGGAATGCAACAGATAAACCCTATCAAATGCAAGCCCTGTGTTCTCACTTTTCTGGCAAACCAAGTAAATATGAAGGAAAATCAGGCAACTCCACGCCCAAACGAAATCAGTAAACCAGCAAGTGACCCAGAAGCACAAATACACTTGAAAGTTGAAAATGTAAAGCTAAAACCCATCAAAGTATTGACACATTGTGGAACCGGTTGGTTTAGAGCCATGTGTTATCTACCACACTGAGGTTAACAGTATGTACATCTTTGATCATCTGGACCTATTTATTTCACTTATACATTGACACGATTGTGTAGTGAAAGGGCTACAGACATCAGGCTGTGGATGTACTTCCCAGAGAAAACATGTACTACTATAATTTGAACCCAATATAACACTGAAAGAACCAGAAAACACTCATTTGGGATGTTCATAAAACCATTGAAGGAATTTTAAAAATTGAGAACAGAAAACTGGAAAGCATATCCCCCTGAAACAACAAAAACCCCACACATTAGGCCCAGACTTCTATTTTTTTGCAAAGCGTGACAGACTGTTTTACCCCTGGAAGTGAGAATTAAAGCACACACGCCTGATGCTAAACAACTACACATCCTGAATGCCTCTTGCACAACATATGTGGCCACAAAATCTCAACCATCCACTGCCAGATGCCAGAAAGACAGGGAGAACCGTATCATTAATAATATTTTACAAAGGTACACCATAAATCAAAGCTTCTGAAGTGCAGGTAGTTTCAGAGTAAATCACACTACTGGCTGTGGTGTAAATGATATTTGCAGGAAATCCTTATGTCAGATTAGGCAGAAATTATTGAGGCTAATGCCATCCTTGACTTGCCTAAAATAATCTCCCAGGAGTTGCACACAGGTTTCTCCACTGAAGTGCAGCATCCCATCTGCCTTGACAACTTGCTCTGTTTGTTCTCACTTGTCTCCATTCACGGATTTTTTGGACTCTGTTATTTTCAGCATAAATAGGGTGAGGAAATACACTGGGTTTCCTTTTGATCAAGCATTTTTCTTTCTGAGTTGGGGAATAACATCCAGATACACGGGTGGTTCAGCCAGGCAGCAGCTGTGACAGGTAATCCCCAAATACCCAGAGAGAAATCAGAGGAAGTCTATTATGCACAGCTCTTTAAGGTAATGGTTCTAGACAAGGGGAAAGGAAAGTCAGAAAGTAAAAGCAGAAAAGTCAAAGAGGGAAAAAGAGAAGAAAGATGAAGAAAACAATGCTGAGAACGAGAGCAAGACCAAGAAAGGGGCCTCATCTGTCACATCCAAAATGTGCTTTATTACACAGTGCACTGAAGGAGAGGAGAGTCAGGGCAACTCTGCAGCCCCCTCCTGGCTACTGGAAACTGTCCCCAACATGGAGCCACTCACCAGGCAGCAAAAACATTTAGACTGAAGCATCAACCATGCCTTCAAATCACTGCCAGCACACCAAAGAGAAAACATCTTTTTATCATAGAGTAATCTCACTCACACCCTGCAGCAAAACTTCTTCAGACTACTTCAGAAAAATTAGTACTTCCTTTATTCACCTTAGGATGATAAAATTTCCTCTGTGGATTGCCCAGATTCACGGGAAGGCTCATGAGCATTTGGGATGGCTTCAGGAATCACCAAGGAGCAGGGAGGTGAATGCAGGGCAGGAACAGAACCCCTTCCCCAGAGCTAGGGGCATTCACTGGGCAGCTCTTTACACTGTGAGCACAGTCAGGGGGCACTACATTGCCCCTGATAAAGGGAACACACACCCCAGACAGAGAATGTCAGCATTGCCTCTGATGAAGTTTGAAACAAGAAACAATTCTCTCACTCCTGCACTGCCAACCTCATCAATCAATGGCCACCCAGCATTAGCCTTTTCCCTCTTTGTCCAGCAAAGCTGTCCATGTCACTGTGGGACCTGATCTGGGTGTACTCATCCTCAGAAACTCCTCACTGCCCATCTGAGAGGGCCTGCTCCCTAGAACTCAAATTAGGAATCAACTCCTTCCTGCAATTCCAAAGCACTCACCTGTGCAGCCCCAATAACATCACTGAAGGGGAAGCTCAAACCAAACTGAAGCAGAATGAGCAGGTTTAGATGAAGAAAGAACCACTCAGAAGAGACCATAAACAGATCTGCAACATCTGTAGCTCAGGATCCTCCTCATTCTTCACCTGTGAGTGGTTGTAAAGACACCTGGGCTCTGCTGTGAATGGGCAGAAGCTGCACTTTATCACACAAACCTGGGATCTCTGCATTTGTGTTCTCATCTCGATCCTTTCTACCTCCCATGCCACAAATCTTCTGAAACAGCTCTGCTTCAGAACAAGGTGTCTCTCCTAAGAGCCTGGCCTCAAATTCAAGATGCTCAGTGGGACGTGCACCTCCTGACAGAAGAGCCAAACCCAAACTTGTGTGTGTGATGGTGATCCCAAGCACTGGCTGGGTGCAGCTGACTCAGGGGCTGGGACACACAGAATAATGTCTGGCTGGCTACACAAACCTCCACCAGGAGCTGGACCCACTCAGGAATGCAACCTTGCAAGAGCTAAAAGTAAAAGTGAGTGGCAACTCCTTCAAATAAAGATCAAACCTGTAAACGAAGAGCATATTGCATAAAAAAAGGAAAAAAAAAGATCCATGAAAGAAGCCACAGAACAGATCTGTGCAGGGATGTGTGCATCCATCTCTGCTGCTGGGATTTCTGTCTTTGTGGGTAACTCTGAACATTGGCTCAAACCACCTCCAAGTCCCTAAGGAACTCAGTTGAATGTTCATGTTTGCATGGAAATCACTTCAGTCAGGTAACTGTTGATGCAGCTGTGAAAAAAATCAATCCCAGACCAGTATCAACTGCACCTCAATTTTTATAATGAAACAGCTAATGCTGATGGACTCTGAATAGTAACACCATTATCAAACTGTTATATGGAATCATCTCTTTTGTGATTTAATTCTGTGACTAACACTGATATCTCAGTATGGTACCTTCCTTTTTTTTCCAGACACAATGCTCAACAATATGCAGTTTACACAGAAATTTATTTCACATCCAGCAAGAGATGCTTGGAAAAAGAACTACATGCAATTCAGCTTTTCTTTTTCAACACTGAGATAAACCTAGGGCTGAGACTGAAATATTTTCTCCTAAACTCACCTCTCTCTGAGTAAGCTAGAGAAGCCTTTGAATAAATGTATACAAATGTCCCTCTGGTATGCAGATATGAAGGAGAGCCATAGCAGATACAAGCCAGTGTGCCAGAAAAGGACCCAGAGTCACTTTCAAAAGTGGTGGAGTGAAGCAGAGGGACGTGGGGCTCCTGTGGAGTGAGGCAAATGTCAAGGGTGAATTCCCAGCTTGCCTGAGAACAGGGTGCCTGGGAAGGTGGGCTGTGCAGTAATTGCAGAAGGGAGTAATAGGGAATTTAATAGATCAGAAAAAGCTGAATAGGGGAACAGGCCCATTGTTCAGAAAGTTCTCTTTTGTGGCCAGGCTTTAAGAGAATGCCAGAGAAACAAATGGCTTAATCCTGGGGGGATGCTATGGCATAAATGGAAGGAGTCCATTCCACCTTGAAAGCCAGTGGAATAAATTTCTGTATCACATAACCACACTGATGACTGCAGCTTTCACCAGAGCCTTAAGACTCTGCAACTGGCAAACTCCTGACAATCATGCCCTCCCCTGTCCACCCTTCTCCCTTCAGCAGCATTTTTCCATGTCCTTTGTGGGCAGACAGGGGACAAGTCACACAAACGTGGTCAAATGCCATGTAAAACACGATGGTTACAGGGCAGAGCAGAGGGAAAGAATTCCTCAAGGCTGGTTTTACCTTCCCTGCCATGTTCTAAGCACTGAGCTCCTCCTGGAGCTTCCTGGCTCTGTGAACACTGAGCACTGCAGCACCAATGTTTTACACAGCTCCCTTGCTAAAGGAACTGAAGTGCTGTAAGGGACATGGTGCAAAATGCTGGTGAGCCTTGCAAGGCTCTCCTGAGCATCACCTGTCTCGGGGAACTTCCCCATTCCTTAAGCCCTGTCACAGCAGATGATGGAGATGGATGGTCCTGGGATATCACAGACAGCATCTTCCCAGTTCCTTTAACACAAGCTGAATCAAGAGAACAGAAAGCACAGTCTAATCAAAAAAGTAAAGGCCACACTCTGGGGTGCAATATAGAATACAATATACCTTTCCAGAACATGTTCTACCTTTCCAGAATAGATATTCTACCATTCCAGAACATATATTACATGTTCTACCTTTCCAGAATATGTCATACTTTTCCAGAATATGTCATACCTTTCCAGAACGGATGTTCTACATTTCCAGAATAGATATTCTACCATTCCAGAATATATTATATGTTCTACCTTTCCAGAATATGTTCCACCTTTCCAGAATATAAATTTCCAGAATACATTGTATTATATGTTATACCTTTCCAGATAGATTATGTTCTATGCTATGCCTTTCCAGAACATATTCTACCTTTCCAGAATACGTTCTTCCCTTCCAGAACATGTTCTACCTTTCCTTGCAGGGATGGCAGAGTTAAAAGTGACACCATCAGCTCTGGCTGTATAAATAGCAGAAGAGCCAGGATATCATGTATTATGTGGTTCAAGGATTAAGGAGAACATAAAACAACTGGGTTTTTTTCATAGGAAAAAAGGCAGAAGAAATACACATTTCTCAGTTACCCATAATTTCTTAATGCAAGTAACAGATTCTTAATTAAGAAAAAATAAATAATCTCGAGCTCATTCTAACTCAGGCAGAAAAGGAAAATGTAGAAATGTAATGCAGTAATCCCCAAACCAAACTTTTTCCAGATCTTTATGAAACTCAGTCTCTGATGCTCAAATTTCTAGTGCACCTAGATGAAAGCTATCATTTGGCTCTAAATCTGGCTACAGAAATTCTACAATTCTCTGTGAGGCTTTTGAATGAAATTCCATTCTAAAACAATTAACAGAGAAAAAGTAATTTGCCTTCCAAGAATTTGGGGCTGGAGACGCGTCGCTCAGCTGTGACTTGTGGTTTACTTGGTAGGCAGTGTGTTGTACTTTTTATTCCTCTTCCCTCTCCTTTTGCCAAAGGGAAAAAAAAAAGAGAAATATCACCATAGGTATACATTTCTTGAGAGCTCTGCACAAAAGATAGGCTTCTGCAAAGCCCTCATCTGACTTTTTAAAAACACTTGTTTCCATACATATTACAGATACTTTTTTGGTGAGAGTTTAAAACATATAAAAGCAGCTATTACTGCCTTGAACATTTCTAACTCACAAAAAAAAAAATCAAGGAGGCACAAAAAGTTTCCTCCATCCAATTTAAATTACATTTGGGAAGCTCTCTGTGGGGCTAGCACAAATTCCTTTAACCCCACCAGTCTCTTAGCTCCATTAAATTAATGATGCATCTCAAGCACTCACCCTTCTGCAAGAGAGTGTGGGACCTCCAGTCAGACACCTATAACTCCCCATATTGCAAACAGTGACCTCAGGGACTCACCAGTGCCTTATCCCTGCAGCCAGTGCTGCACTGTAATGCAAAACACAGATAATATTTGGGGGAGATGAATATGAGGTGTGTGCTGAGTGGATCTTTCACTGTCATTGGGGAGAGGCTTCAGAGCAGTTCTCCTGAGGACTAAACCACTCCAGACTACTACATCTACTACATCCCTCTTTACATGAACCCCAAGCACCAAATTGTTCCAGCAGCCCCTACTACACCGTGTTCCTGCTACTCCACACAATGCTTCAATTAAAGCTGAGCAACATTACTATGATTATCAAAAAAAATGTATTTCCACAATGGCCCTTTCTGTCCAGTGCTGCAAGTCTCTGCTCCCAGAGCTGTGTTTATAGTGAAACGTGTGGTGTATTTTCCATTAAAAGCCTTGGCAGGAGTTTCTGTAGTTTTTCTCATGTATCTCAAGTTCAATACTCTTTCTGCATTTGCTTCACAATAACCAGTCCATTTCCAAGTGATTAATTTTCTATTCTAAAACAATGCATTCCTTTCCCCTCTCATTTTGCTGGTGTGGGGTTTTGTCTTTTTTTTTTTCCCCTTTTCTTACCAAGAGAAAAAAAAATTCTTTTTCAATGACATCATGGTATAAAATTTTCAAAGCAGGTTTTAGCGGGAGATATGCAGATTGCTTTGAAAAGTTACCCTCATAAATAACAACAAAGTACTGAATTATCAAGGCTGTAACTCAGTCAAGAGGTGCTGTAACTATTTAAATTATATGACCTCAGCAGAACCCCTTGATTGAATTGCAGCCTTTCATTTAACCGGGCACTCTGTATTATTTTCTCTGAACTAGGGTAAATCAGGATGGTAAAGAGATTAGCCCCCAAGCCCATCTCTTTGTGATCTAGAGGCATATAATTTTTAACCATTACCTCAATTTTGTAACTTAAAAAGCCTGTGCATAATCTACTGTGTCAATAATTCCTTTCCCCATATAGGGAATGACGACACTACAAAATACTGCTGCATAACCAGGTACACTGAGGAACTGTAAGGCTTGTGAAGGAGAAAGATCCCACTACTGAAAGCTAGAGGAAAGCGGGGAAAAAAAGGAGGGAGAACAGCAAACTGTGGATTCACAGCACTGCTGCTTCATTCACAAAAAGCTGCAAACCAGAAGGGACCATTAGCTCATACAGGCTCATCTTCTATATATATTACTGAATATTCATTATTTCATCAACCAAAATCAAACCTTCCTCTGATTTATTTCTAACTACCATTTTACTACAAGAGAAACAGCTGGCCTCTGAGTCAGGACATTCCATAAATATCTCCTTGCTTTTACTGGAAAGTCGTGTGTGTAGGGATGAGGGTGGAGGGAACCAGGGTACTCAAAACGCTCTCTCTGCTCATCCCACAGCTGGCTGATATGATGCTGCCTCCACATTTGGAGAGAGACAACCTCCACACCAGTGGTTCCCAAACAAACCCACGACGACAGCATTGATGTTTGGGTGTGAGGTGTTCACAGGGGTTTTTGGATGAGGGAAGGGATGAGGATCTGACTCCATTTTCAGAAGGCTGATTTATTATTTCATGATATCTATTACATTAAAACTATACCAAAAGAATAGAAGAAAAGGATCTCATCAGAAGGCTGGCTAAGAATAGAATAGCAAAGAATGATAACAAAGCTTCTGTCTTGGACAGAGAGTCCAAGCCAGCTGACTGTGATTGGCCATTAATTACACACAAACTAACACGAGCTATTCACAGACCTACTTGTTGCATTCCACAGCAGCAGATAATCAATGTTTACATTTTGTTCTTGAGGCCTCTCAGCTTCTCAAGAGGAAAAATCCTAAGGAAAGGATTTTTCAGGAAAAGATGTCTGCGACATTTGGGAACTTTTTACGGAGTGGTTCCCTGCAGGAGCTGCCCTGCTCGTGCAAGAGGCCAGGCAGGGATCCCTTGTCCAAAGGGAGCTCCCCAGGCTGCTCAGCAGGGCTTGGGGCATGGTTTAGGAGGAACAAACTCACAATTCCTACCATACCCTGGAAGACGATGGCGCTTTCCCCACCCGGCCACAGCGCGCTTCAGCTTTCCTTATTGCTGGGACTCTGCCTCCTTTCCCAAAGCCCCCGCATTTAACTCGGTGAGAGAAAAGCTACAGTAAGTCCCTTTTGCCATTTTCTTATATTTGTGTAGCTGTGAGGCGTTTTGCAGAGGAGGGGAGCAGCAGCCAGCCCCTGACAACAAAAGGGCCACTGTGGGCGCGCCAGTGGCAGACGCGGTGGAAGGCAGCCCACAGGAAAAGGGCTGGCTCCAGCCAGGGGCTCCGGCCGAGCACAGGCTCTGCATTCACTCAAATTGGCAACAGGTCCCTCTGTTCCTGGCTTGGAGCTGTGAACAAGGCTTGGGATTGAATAACCAATTATACAACCGCTGACTGAGTTTATCCAAGGTTTGCAAACTGCTATAATAGCCCAGTATTCACTGACTGTTTTATCCTTTTCCAGATATAGTGTCATATCTCCCCTTGTGCTCCATTTACATGTCACTTTATTACATACATCCATTAAAAAGGTTAATACAATGTCACAGTCAATGCCTAAATGTTGCCATTCAGTATCCTCGCCTTGCTCCCCGCTACATTTCACATTCACACGTTCCTTTCTCTCCCCCTCTCCCGCGGGCTTTGCTCACTCGCGCTCGCACACTCTTTCCTGCTGCAAGTTAAATCAATTTGCTGTCAAGAATACAGAGCAGAGCACGAACAAAACGGTAGCCAAGAGTCAATGGAGTAAAAACTGCATGCTCCCTGAAGTTGCCAGTCATGGGGAGCGCTCCGTGCCGCCAGTGACGGGAATAACCTTTAAATCTCCCAAAGTTCAGGGAACCACTTAAACCTGCAGACATTGCTGACACTCCCTGGATCACCTGGGCCTCTTAAATTATCAGCAAAGTTCACTTGCTAAGAAAGTCTTCTGAGTGGTTTTTCTTACTTTTAGATAAACTTTAAACATACCACTAACTGTTCTTCTCCGATTTTTAACACTTCCCAACTTGACCCCACCTACAACCCAGACGCGTAGGAGGGAAAAGACTGGAAAAAAAAATAGAGCCAAAATTTTCTACATCTTCCTGTGAATTACTGATAGAGATCTGGCTTAAATTTGCTTGTTAGTTTTCTCTTTTGCTAAAGATTATTTTCTCCGATCAAACGGATCATCTCTGCACAGAATTTTGTTGCTGTGAAAAAACGGAAATAAAAGGAAACAGAAAGAAAAGAAAATTACTCAAAATGTTCTACAGGTTCATTTTTTGAGATAAATCAATTTATCTTAATAAGCGTCACTTATTAAATTTTTGTTTTCTACTGCCCTATTAATAAAAAATAGGGCAAGAAACCAAAGACAAAATTTTCCATTTTGATTTTATGCAGTACAACTGACTGCTGTTTGCATGCATGGTACCACTGGCAGGAAGGCCCAACTTTTGAGTAAGGTGCAGCTTCTGAGATGATCAGTTCAGCAGATCTCTAGCGGTAACACAGCAAAGCTACATTTATTTAACAAAGCCCAGTTCCATTCCTGATCATAAACACTGATTTTTCACTTAACTTTTTGGCTTTTTACAGTTGGGAGAAGGGTAGTTCAGAAAAAAAGAATGTGATCCCAACAAGTAAAGAACCTGAAGATATTTTTCATTCTCCATCAATTTCCTGGGGCTTGAGACTTCATCTTTTTGGTGTCTGACCGTGAAGGCCACAGACATAGAAAAAATGTTTTAAAAAAAACTACTTTTGTAGAAGTTAATTGTTTATTTACTGGTTATCAGTGGAGAAAGTGCACAAATATTTGAAAATCATCTAAGCCGAGGGTGTTATCAACTCATCATCAGTACATGAAGTTTGACTGCAATAATTAAAACAGGGCATTTTTCCCAGTATGCCCACCTGCAAAGGAACGTGAAATACACTGCTCATGTGAACTGTGTATTGACTGAGAGGGACCAGTGTAAAGTCATTCACTGGGGTAGACTGTCAAAATACATTCTGGTTTACTTTTTAAAAAACCCTTCACACAAGTTTTGGATAATACCTATTTCTATTCTGAGGAGCGCTCAGGCTTCTTACACCAACCCTTGATACTCCCAGAGACCACCTCATGTATGGTTCCAAACTGCTGCAGGGAGCCCAAAGCACCTCATTTCTCACCCTTTAGCCCGGGAAAAGGAGGGATCTGGGAAGCATTGGGATGCAGGGTTGGAGGAGCACAGCACTCCTGACACACCAACGGGAGAGACACCCAAACTTCACAACGTTTCTTGACTTTCAATAAAACAACCAAATCCTTCAACAACTCCCATTACTCAGTTTCGAATTCCAAACAACAAAATCACAGCAAAAATCTATTTCCAGTGAATCACTTTCCTATCTAAAGGCCTGTAAGTAAATTCCTTTCCTTTGTTCTTTTTTCCCTATAATGCCTTTTGAGGGATTCACAATGCAACTGGCCACGTTTGCATCACAAAGGACCTGCAGGCACCACATTGTTCAGCTATCAGTGATAGACTCCTGATTGAGCTGAACTCTGAATGACACACGGGAGCAGCAAGTGATAAAAAGATTGGGGAAAAGCCCTCCCCTCAATTTACTCCCAAATCAACTATTTACAAGCTTTGTGCACCATGAAATTCTATCAGAAACAAATGACATCAGCACTGTTTATGAATGCTATGGCAAACTGTTGTCCAAAAATGGGAATTACTTCTTACAGAAGAGAGGAAGGTGATAATTCTTTTGGCAAGTGAAGAGGCTTCTGTTTCCCTCTCTTGTCTAATAGTACTAAAGAAAAAAACTGACACTTAATTTTGTTACCACAGCTTCTTATAACTTCTTCAACTTTGATACTCTAACCAAGCCTAAAGCTTCAAAAATTGTTTAAGGAAGAACAACTCCTCTCAGCTCCTTTGGAAAAGGACATTCTCCTAACTCTGACTTCTTTTTCCTGCTCATTCAAGCACAAAAAGGAGAAAATGGGGCCGGAATTTCTATGGCCAAAACCAAAACAAAACCAAAAAAAAAGGAAAACAAAGCAGGACATTAAATACCTTTTTACAGGCTTTCAGGCAGACAAGGATGCAAACTGCATCGTATTTCAGACAGACACAACAACGAAAGGTCTAACTTGAAAATATAGTTATAAAGGTGTTCTTTTTTTCTTTTTATTTTTCTGTGAGGAAATTCTGAAAGGGAAAATTCCTTCCTGTCACCCCTTCAGATTCACAGATTGCAAGTGCCTGCAGCTCTGGTCACCACACAGGCCATTCCCAGCTTCTGCAGGAAGATATCCTGTCCCTGTGACATCCCACGGCACTCTGGCAGCACTGGGATCTCTCTCATACATGAGAACCTGGAAATCCAGAGCCCTGCAGTGCTTCTAAAGTAGTCTGTGCTTCTCTCTTTGAGGAAACTGATATTGCCTGAAAGATGCTGCACCCCTCAAGCAAAACCATCACATTGCTGATTTGTGGAGTGGTGCTTTCATCCCTCTTTTTGGTGGCTTTTTACAAACACTTCTGTAATGCATAACCCAGAAACAGAACACAGCACAATGCTTACTGATTGCTAACTAACACTTCTGCCTCAGACCCCAAGCTCTCTTGAACACTGAATAAGCACAATTGAGAATCCATGAATTTGAACACTAATCCACAAGTGGGACAAGCCCTGTCTGTCTCACAGAGCCTGAGAGATGGCAAACCCTCCAGTGAGTGATCAAACTGGTTTGCTATGCTGTTTAAAAAAATCATAAAAACAACAGCTTTACTTCCTTCCTAGTTTAAGGACAAAATCTGACTGGTTGGTTTCCAACCTTCTCATCTCTTTTCCTTCCAAGACCTCCTTATTTTGAGCACACAAATAATTTCCATTAACACTCCAGGTGAAATAGTAATTAATACCTGGCTGTTCTATCCTTGACAGAAAAGAAGAATAAAGCAGACTTTGATTCACTGACTCCTTGAAACAGATTCTTAGGGGAAGTGAAGACATTCAGAGAGCAGAACAAATTATATCTTATGGAACTCATTCTTATGGTCACTCTGGAACTCTCCCCATTTATAATTGCGTCTTCTGGTATTCCTGCTACTTCCCTGCCCTCACCAAAAGAAAAGGACAAAGCAGGAAATGTGAGGGCAGATTTTTTTCCTCCATCAATTCTAGTGGCTAGCTGCCACAATAAGGCACCACTTTTATTTCTGTTACAGCTCACCTCTTAGCCTGGTGCTAGCCACAGCCAGCTTTAAGGCAGGTACAGTAATTGCAGCTTGCTAATTGGTTATTTCAGAATCGTATTATTACTGTACTCTGGAATCAGAATGTTACTGCTTTCATCAGGCTTTGTTTAAAAAAACAAAGATATGAATTTCCACATCTTCAATTTTGTGACTGCAGCGCAGTGCTGGATTTCCAGTGGTTGGTAGATAGCTCCCATTTCAAACACATATTTATGTGTTAGCTGCAAAATGATAGGGCTGTGCAGAGGAACGAGTCCCTTGTTTCATGTTCCTAATCTTCTGCTGAATAGCCCTTCATAACTTCACTAGAAAGGGATGGATTTGTTTGAATTTCATTTGTGATGTCACGTGCATTCAAGAGCATTCCTAAAAATACGCGAAGTCCAAAAAACCTTTGCAAACTTTTCTCTCTGAGTATAGAGAAATGTAGCTTAAAATACATCAGGCTATTAACATTTTAACCACCCTGAAGTCATATTCGTGTTGCTACATTTTCAAATTATTTTCCACTTTACAAGAAACATAAACATAAGTTCCTTTGATATTTTAAACCCTGACTTAGAGCCTGTTTCAGCCTCCCTCTGTCCAAGTGTTAACTGACTAATAGCTCCGCAGCTGTGCAAGAAAACATCTCTCATCTCCCCCATGGTCCGGCACCTTCCATTTATGGCTGCAATGATTTCATGATGTTTTACCGCTGCTGGCTCCCATTTTTTCCCTCTCACTCTGTCCTAGCTGTTCTGAAGCTTGGGAAGGATTTGGGAAGCTCTCACTCAGAGCAGCACCGAGCAAGAGCCAATCGCCAAGGCAAGGGAAGCCTTCTTACCTAAACAAACCATTATCGGCTCATCTCGTGTCTTTGTACTCTTTTTTTGCTATTACCTCACGGGATTAATTTTTATCTCTAATCTCTGCTCTGGCCAACTGTCAGGGAGCCTAAAAGCCGCCTGTCTTTTAATCTGTGTGTAATAATGATGCTGGTACTAACAGATAACTGCGAAACAACACGGAGGGGAGGAAAACACACAAACGCACAAGGGCTGATTGTCAGAAACTGCTGGGCTCGTTCCTACCTGAAAGGAGGGCAAGATCACGCCTGATGTCCATACTGCACCTCCTTCTTGTCCTCTTCCATGGTTTTCTTTTCACTCCAATGCCACCCAAGTGTTTTAACTTGGGGGATCTGTTCCCATTAACCAGTTTATCTCCTGCTCAACCTGAAATGGACAGGTTTCTAGAAGTGTGCAAGAAACCTGTAACTTTCCCTTAAACAAAAAATCAGGACGGGGAACATAACAGAAAAAAAAAAAAGGAAAATAAAAAAAAGGAAAAGTAAAAGGAAAAGGAAAAAGGAAAAGGAAAAAAGAAAAAAAAAAAGAAAAAAGAAAAAAGAAAAAAGAAAAGGAATGATCCTACTGTAAAGGGAAATAGCCAGAGCTTCAAAACAGTCAACATTTTAAAGCTTGCCTTGAAATAAGTAAGTCTCTTTCTGGGTGGCACATTTACCAGGCAGTCAGGCTTTCCTTCACTTTAGTTAATACTTTTATAAGCTCTCCCCAATACTACATTACACCATGTTTTGTAAAACAAGAGTAAGACTGAAAGAAAAACAAAGAGCACTTAATTATGGCCAGGTGTGTAGGGTAGTAGCTCTTACAGAATATGGGCTCTTGAGGGGTTGGGGTAGGGAGGCAAACCCTCGTAAAAACTGCTCCTCCAGGGGTCTTGGTGGCATTTTTTTTCAGATTTTATTAAAAGCTTATTAAAGCCAAAGACATGCCTTTTCATTTAAATCTAGTCCTTTGAGTATGAAAATCAACAGGGGAGAGGAATAAAGGAGCTCTACCAAAAATATCAGCAGGAGAGCTATGGACACAGAATAATGTCTAGCTAGGACACAGTGCTTTAGGGAATAGTTGTAAGGACAGAAAGGATCCAAGTCCTACATGGAATAGCAACAGCAATGAAACCAGGAGGGTTAGTGACAAATGCATTGGAACCAGGTAACTTCTAGGATTCTGGCTCAGTACCTACTGTACCTCTCAAAACCTAGAAAGCAAATTCCCATGCTCCAAGCACTCTCCAGACACAAAAATCTAAGGATCAGGCACCATGCCTTGGATAACCAGCACATTTAGGGAAGTTGGAGCTGTAGAACAGCACAGGACAAAATCTTCTCCTGGCAGGTCCCAGACAATTCCACTGAATCTCTGATGATTTTGGACACCTTAGCAGTTGTATCATTTTCCAGCTTGAGTTGAAAAGGCATCACTATTCCCAAGTGGGAAGAACAAGGCAGGGAAAGAAAGGAGGGCCCCAAGGCAGAGGCAAGGTCACACACAGAGTCTGTCAGGGCGGAGAAGACCCCAGGATCATCAAGTCCAACCTTGACTAACCACCACCCTGGCAAGCTGCCCAGAGAAGCTGGGGACACCCAAGCCCTGCAGGTGTCCCTGTCCATGGCAGGGAGGTTGGAATGAGGCAATATTTAAAGTGCTTTCCAACCCAAACCTTTCTGTGATGCACCAAACCTAAATCCTTTCCTCCACTGCTCTCTCAGCAGAGCTGGTGTGGGGTTTGTTCTTAACTCCATGCACTCCTTGACCACAAAGATGTCCAGGCAGGCAGTGCTGGACATCCTTGCACTGGAACTCAAACCCGCTCTGACACAGGTCATCGTTCCTGACAATAGCTTGAACCCCAATGAAGAAAAACAATAAAAACAAAATGAATTCTACTACCCACCAGTACAATAACTGACAATCTCAGTCTGCATACTGTGGTCTTTATCAATCCTATCTCTCTCCAAATGGCTTTCCAGGAATTCTGAGTAGGTAACAGTAGGGAAACTCAAGACACCTCTTGCCAAATGAACACGTGACCACAACTGTCTGGGATTATTTAGAATCCAGAATTAGAGAAGCACCAGAAGCAGCACCACCCACCCTGGACAGGGATTGCTGATGGTTTAACACTGTTTGCTGTTCAAGTATCAAAGGCTGCTGCTTCACGGTAAAAACACGGTAAAAAGATATTCAAAAAGAAAGCAGCAGTATTTCATTGATACTGAACTAAAAGGGACAAAAAAAAAATAGTTCAAAACTTTGTCTCTCCCACCTGTTTCACCTGAAACATGAAGTCTTTAGACTTGCCCATCTCACCCTAAGATGCTTATACTCAGCCCCAAAGTATCTTTGCAAACATTCCAGTACTGATTGCTCAGCTCAGCTAACAAAAACAAAACCCTGCATCTCCTCACTGTCACCTCTGAAATCCTTCTTCATGCCACTGTCAGTGCTGGTCCCTCATTTCATTCCATCAGAGTAAAAAATCTACATCTGCTCCACATTTGAGACAGCATTCACAGTTTTTCAGACTGCCAGCACCAAAAGCTCACAACCAAGTTCTAATCAGTGACAGAGCTGCGCCCACACCCGCAGCCCACTCCCCCTAAAATAAGGAATCGGGGACACGAGCACCAGCTCTGACCCCAGAGCCCAGATTAGCAACCTCCCACCTGCCCCCCTCAGCAATCAATACATGGCTGCAGTTAAAAATGCCTCCCTGAAAACTTCCCAGCAGCAGCAGCCTGCTGAGGGTGATTATCTGAGCATCTTAAGTGAGGCTTTAATAGGGTTCTACTGTATACAGTACATCTAAAAAAAAAAAAAAGCCCACTAAAAATAACAAGGAGAGGAGATGATTGTAGAGGATCTCACTCTCTCAGCATCATTTCTAGCCCATGCCCACAACACTCCAGTGAAATATCTTGTCAGGCCAGGAGGGCTCGACAGGCCTAATCAATAGCTGTTATTTTTTCACAAGTGCCAACAAAGGAAAAACTTAATTTATGCCACACAAGATGCTGAAAATAATTCATACTAATTGGACTGCCGAAAATTCCCCTTCTGTCCTTCTGTTTTCGATTGCTTTTAACTTCTCAAACTTCGACTGTCCACACTGAAATGCTCAGCCTCTGAGCTGGGGAAAAAACAAAAACACAGCGGTAACAAGGGCAACGTTCCTTTCTTGCTATCTGACAGTTTAAGCTGCCATTTTTAAGCAAAATTAGCACTGGATTTAAGTGTCTAACTTCCTTCAAGTGCTTTGTAAAAGACAGCTACGCTGCTTGAGAATGCCAAATTTTGTCAAGTGAAGATTAGATGAGTACAGAGTCGCTCAGTATCGTCTTCAGAGAAGTTAGAAGACTGCAGACAGCTTTAATACTTGCAATAGATATTCTGATGCAATATTCTAATATTCTGTATTGTTATTGATCCCTGGGCCTTGGAAAAGCCCTTTGGAAGTACATGGAGTAAATCTTACAACTCGTGGAGGTTTTTTCTCTTCATAACCACACATGAACATGGCACAGTGCTACAGCACTTTGTGGGGTCTTCAGGCCATCAGGTTATCATCCCTACCACTGGTAACATCTGAAAAAAGCTAACAGAGCAAGTGAAAGTTACTAATGAAGAACAAGAAGATTTTGATAAGCAATGAAGTATTTCAGAAAAAAGCCATCCACTGCCATTTGTCTGCAAAGCTACAAGAAGCACTTTCATGAACTGTGTATTTCAACGGAAAACATCAAACCAAACCAGAAATCACTACCAATAGCTGTCATGCATGTTAACGCAGGAAAAGGTTTCCAGCCCCTGTCCTGTTTGGAGAACTGTGGCTCTGCAGCACAGCTATCTAACAAAGTATGGGCAACAGTGCTGAGAGCTTGGTTCTCCTCCTGTTTTAACTGAGGAAACACAAAGAAAAGGCTGGAAGCTTTCCCCAAACAAATGGAGATGCATTCCCATCCTAAACCACGAGGCACAAGCTCCCAAAGAACCACACCAGGCTGCCAGGGCAGAGCTGCTGCTGGGGAAGCAGACAGCAATGAGGGGTTTGCTGTGGGCAGCTGAGCCAAGCAGGGAAATGCTCTGCACACCAGCATGAAGGAGAAGCAGAGCCAGGGAGCAGAGAACTGCAGATGGAAGCAAGGTGGGCACTGGGGTTTTATGGAAGGTCCCTATTTCTTCAGCATTTTTCCACATTTCCACAGCAGCCAAGCAGAAATATGTCCAGTAAATATTGCAAACTGAGAGTTTGTTTTCTTCAGTGATCCAGTCTGACTCAGGCCTTACGGTTTGAGATCCAGCTGAAGTGAATTCCCAAAAGAAACAGGATTTGCCCTATCCTTGACATATCAGCCTGCTCCAGAGTAGAATGAAATAGAGCAACACAATCAGTAATTCAGAGAACTGCAGAGTTTGGCTCCAGACTTATGTTAAACCTTGAGCTAACCTGACAGGATACATGCACACCAGAACCTGAATTTATTCAGACCAAATGTCTGCTGTCCAACCTGTGATAGCACGGAAGGGCTCAGCTCTAACATGCATGTGGAGACACCTGAGGGACAGAAATAAATGTTCACATAGGAAATGTTAAATGTTGCTTCACTCTGACACGTGGCTGTGCTGTTAGAATAGAAGCAGCACAAAAGCAATGCACGGTACAATGCAGAAGCTTTTTTACCATTCACTCCTAACTTTCTTAACTTTCAAAAAGGTTCACGCTGTTATTGTGCCCAAAATTTGCATACACACTTCCAAAAGATTATTAGTATTTACCACCAAGAATAAGGGAAGTTAAGTATGATAGATAAAGCTGATATGTACTTCTGTTCCAGCATGAAGGGTTTAGTATAACACATCCTGCCCTTGCACTGCAGTAATATCCATCCCATGTGAACAAGAGGGGAAAAGGTGGGGTTTTTTTTTGTAAGAGAAATGTGTTTTACATAGATTTTTTAATACAGTGAGTCTTTCAAGTGCATCACTATGTCCTTGTGTTCGTATATGGAAAAAACTTTCTGCTCTTACAATGACTTCAGTAGTCAAGCAGGGCAATACTGCTCCTTACTTTGAACGAGGAAACATTTTACCAAAAAAAACCCCAAAAAAACTATGACTAAAAATATTCTTTTGTGGCTTTGCGGCATTACTCCACCTGATTTTGTACCAGAGCAAAAACTCCTAGGGATAGACAGGCAGGTGATCATTAAACCAGTATCAGGACTGGTGATTCAGAGCCCACCCAAACACTGACTCCTCTGCCAGAACCTCTCCTAGCAAGCAAAGCTCTTTGTCAGCTCCACGAGCACAGCCAGCTCAGTGACAGAGCCAGGAGCAGAGGGAATTATTACTGCAGGGGTTTGAAGAACCCTTAAATCCATTCCCCACTGGGTTGATTTTGCCACAGTCACTGTTAGAATCACAGAGTAATTTACCTGTGGAGAAAATCAACTTTCAAAAGATCCAAGGAAGGAGATCATATTTACATATGCGCCAGCTTCGATTTCAAGGTCTACAAGATTGCAGGAAAATAAAATAAAAACAGAGGATCAGTTTTGCTACTCTCACAACATGCAGCAAATCAAATCTTCCAGATCCAGCCTGCGTATCTCAGATATGTATGAGAATGAAAATAAGATAGATAACCACAGAAGAATCACCAAATGCATCACCATAGTTTTGAATGACGACAAAAATGGCACTTGAGTGAGAGATTACCCTCCAGCTCCACCACACCCAATGACACAACTAATGCCAGACTCAAATTTATAGGATATTAAAGCAAACAAAACCATGTTAAAGGCAATGCTAACGTTTCTTTGGTGTTTATACACAAACCACAGAAGTTTGCAAATTTAAACCTGACACACAGGCCTTCATCTGTTCCAGGAACACAAATGGCAATGTCTGTGCTGAGTGCCCTGATCTGGGGCACAGCTTTTGGTGTCATGTATGGATTTCAACTCAGCTCTGCACTGCCCTGTCCAGCAGGGACCTGGCTGTCACTCAAGAGACACTGCAAAGGGAAATATTGAAGCTGCAAGGCTGCCCAAGGGCTCTAGGAACCTTTAAGGCCAAGGGTGATATTTGTGGGCACATGGGCCATGCCAGAAGGGATGGAGTGATGTTTCAGACATGGAGGGATTCCTTCCAAAACCAGCCTGGATCTCCTCCCACTCACACAAACCAGTGCATCTCTGTCCACAGAGGTCCATTAAGCATTTATCTCCTTTTCCCCAATTTTCTTCTTTGCTCGATCTCTGCTCATCTCCAGTTATCAGCTATAACCAGAGAAAAAAGCCAGCAGGTAAAAGATAACCAACCTGAATATGGCAAATCTATTGTTTTCAAAATTAAAATAAATCCAACAAAATCCTTCTTTTAGTGTGGCCACTGAAATACGTACAGTGAATATTTCAGTAGGACAGTTCAGTTCTTAACTCTTCAGCATTCTCTGCACCATGAGAAAACAGCTACCACCACTCATCTGACTGCTGAGTATTTCATGGCCCTAGTTCAAAAAGTTATTTAGGATGTGCTAAATTTAACATATGGCCCTAAATCCACCTTTATAAAGCATGGTCTGAGTCCAGTTTAAGTGAATTTTATACTACACTAATATTGTCATAATTTTTTTTTAAACCATAACCACTGATATAACCTGGTTGTTACAAAAGCACCATTCTAGTATTTTAAGAAGAACCTCTCCTAAAACTGTTGCACATTTGTGAAGAAGGATTTGGGGGATTTAAGTGAACTCTCTTTAAAAAACCAAAATCTTAGTTTACAGAAATGAAATTAAAAAGAGAGAGAAATTATATGGGCAGGTTTCCCAGTCCATCATATTAGAAATTGGGTAAATTATGCTCTTTTTTGTTAAATATTTCCTTCTGATGACTCTAAATGGGACTACCAGAGTAAAGAAGAGCAGAACTGATAAGTGCTATTTCTCACAGGGTCACTGTAACATCCTATTACAGGCTAAACAATGAAGGGACAGAACCACATTTCTAGAATGCTGCTGATTTCAAACAGGAGTTTTTAATAGACATGTAACAATATCAGCTTTGTTTCTTTTTCTAGTGTAAGCTAAATAGAAAGTTGCACTTTGCTTGAAAGAAATACAACTATTAGAATGCAACTTTGGAATATTTAAATAATATGGGAAAGCAAGTCCTGTTTTAAGGTAAAGTCAAGGACTCCTGGTCCTGAGTTGCACTTAAAGTTGAACAAACCAAAATGAAACATTGATCTATGACTGGATTGAATTCTCCTTCTCCCAGAATCATTCTGGAGGAAGGCTCACGCTGGCTTCTGAATCGCTGAGATGGTGTTTAACTAATACACAAACAGAAAGGAAAATATTCTAAAAGCTGAGAAGTGAGTGCTAGCAAGGAGAGTGTAATTTAATAGCCTGAAGCTGTCTGATATACAGTCTGAGCATAACCACATTAAAAGAAACCTTGCAAACCTCCAAACTGTTAGCTATCAGTTCCGAGTGGCACACCAAATCCTTTTGACTAAACTTATTTTGGCTCAATTCTGTCAAGGCAAAATTAGCCCGAGTTGTTTTCAAGTGAAATTACACACTGCCACTTCCACTCAAAGCAAGACTCAAGGGCTTGCCTCCCTCTTCATTTGCATTTGAAGTCATCCAGAAATTTCCTCAGAACTCCACTGGATCAGATCTGAAGATTGATGCACAGAATTGTTTTTAAGACAGAGGATTGTGTCTTAGCTGCACCCCCTAAGTGTTGTCCATGTCTGCTCACAGGAGCTTTTCCACAGCAGGTGAAATACAATCATCCCAGGAGTCTTGCACTGGCTGAAGGCTCCAGCCCTGCCACAGAAAAAACAGAGAAAACTCTTCCAAAGAGGGGAAAAACTTCACAGCTCCCAAGGTACTGCAGCCCTGCATGCAGCACAAGAGAATTCCAGCAGGAGACCCTCTGGGCTTCTGATCCAAAGCTCACTGACACCCTTTGACTTTGTCAGGCCTAGACAATCACTGAATATGATCACTGGTACAAATCTGGGGTTAACTGGATTCTTGAAAGCATTAAAAGAAATAAACTCTTCATTTTGTCCTCACAGAAAACCAACCTAACACCAGGGTCATGCTGGCCACCAAGTATCTTTGAAATGGAGCAACTAAGGGGAGGACACACCACAGCAGCTCTAGGCCATTTTCTTCCCTTGTTTCAGTGAGTTTGCCAACAAGTGTGCCAAACAGGCTGGATGGTTAATGCTTTATTTATTTACTTAGTGCCATGAGGCAGCATGATGCTGCCATTCCATGCAATACAGTTAGTCTGTGGTTTCTCTGTTTCTTTGTCACCAGTGACTGCATGAAAAATACAAAAGAAAAATACAAAAAAAACCCCAAACCCAACCAAAAACCCAAAACAAAACACAAAAATCCCTCCCGAAGTATTCACTGTTTAAAAAAATTTAGAGGATCCACAGAATGTCAATACAGCCAACTTCCTGCGCCCTCTGGTAACTCACAGACTTATTTAATCTTTTCTCGTTCCTTTAATGCTATGAATAGTCAGAAATCACCTGTTGCAGAAGATAAATGACAAAGAAGTTCATGCTCAGACACTGAAATCAAAGATGTTTGGATTCTGAAGCAGCATTTTTCTATCACACAGTCTCAACACGTGCCTCAAATACTGAGTTCCCATCACCATCTCCGTGGAGAGGTGGGGCTGGGACAGGAGAAAGCCCAGGGATCCCAGCTGGGAGGGAGATGCTCCAGCACTGCCTCTGCCAGCTGTGATGTGAGCATCAGCATGCAGGGAAAACGCACAGTTCAGAATTACAGTTACCATTCACAACACTCAGGTGAAGGGGAAGTGTGCTCAGGCTGCTCCTGCAGACTCCTCTGTGCACCTCAGCTGCTACCAAGGAACTCCCACCTGGCTGTTTAAGGGCTAAACCTCACATGGACTCCATCAAGCAGGGCAGCTGTTGTCAGAATCTGACCTAGCCCCCTTCTCAAAACATGGGAGAGGAATATGGAACAAAATGTCAGAGCTTTTCCCGTGAAATACCTTCATCTTGCCATACAGGTTTTAATGCTCAATGGAAAGGGGTAAATGGCTTCTCCTAAACCACAGAAACCATTTCCAATACTTTGTTTCAATGCAGGGAGAGAGAGAAGACAGGGCAGGGGCAGCACTACAGGAAGGAGCTGAGGTCTAGAAAGGGGCTTGTAATTGACTTTTTTATTTACCATTAAATTCCTTTCAGCTAAGTCCAAAAAAGCAGTGAGAGAGAGTTCTGACTAGACAGCTTGCAAACTGTTACACAGTTATGGGAAAAGGATCAAAGGAAAATTCCTACATTCTACTGTTTGTGTTTCCTGTATTTCACAGTTTCACATCAACCTCCTTGTTTGCATGAGCCTTCCTTCCAGTGACACTCAAGAGCCCTGCTGCAGATCCCTTACCAGGGCAACCAACCAAGCCCCCTAAAACTGCTCCAGCCACTCTCCCTGCAGCTGTGGGACTGAATAGCAACAATATCAACAATATCAAGATGCTTCAGAACGTCCAACAAACATTCTGGTCCCTTAAAACCGAAGACGCGACAATTGCAAAAGGTACCAATGAAAGGAAATATTTTATACAACAGAACTAAACTGACCAACTTCTTCTCCAGCAGGAAAAAAAAGTCCACTGAGTGTATTAAAGAAGAGCAGCATTAATTCTGAAAGGTTCTTAGCACGAAGCTGTCTGCTCTAACTAGCTTCAGGTGAAATATTTATAAGCATTTCTCTTATTGAAAAATATTTTATGGGTGAGTCTGAAGTTTTTGGCTGTGGAAAAAGGTAGGCAGAAATGGACTGGGGGAAAAGTTGGAATTACGTCTTTTGTGGCTTCTTTAGAAAATAAAATCCACTTAAAAAGATAATATTCAAGGAGAAATTCCAGCAGTTCTTTGTCACATCAACTGTTCAGAAAATGCTACAATTTTGAAAATTTTAAAGCAAAATTTTGAAGGAAATCACAGTGAAACATTACCTGTACTGGGACACAGTATGTGAGGTAAGTTATTTGAACAAGCAAGGAAAGCACAGGAAAGTACCTATAACATTATAGTTACTGGCAGAGAAAACACAAAGTAAGCATCAGCTCTGCCTCAATGAGTTTACAACATAACAAATTTTTAAAAAATAATGTAAATGTGGGGCTTTGTCTTTCCTGTCCTCCACAGAAAAGCAGAAATTGGCATCTGTTTACATCAGAGGAACATAAACACACACGCAAGTGCAGGCACACAGAGAAATCCAGAGTCCTAATCTTTACTCTGTTGACTTTGTTTGGGACAGCCCAGCAGTGCTTATCTCCTGTGTTCTTCCAAAAGTGCTGAAAAATGTCATCTTCCTGACAGAGATGGAATCACAAAAATCCACAGACACAACCATGGACAAGCAGTCCCCCTGGAGAGGACAAAACCACTGAACTCTATTGTCAGGAACACTCAACAGCAGCACAGAATGGAGGTTTTGTTCAAAGGTACCCCATCTGCTTTAGCATGGCAAGTGAAAAACCTCCTCTGTTCTCATGCTGGAAGCAAATCTGCCCAAGAAGCTGTTCTGAGTGAAAACATGCAGTTAAACCATGCAGTGAAAACATGCAGTTAAACCATGCAGTGAAAACATGCAGTTAAACCATGCAATGAAAACATGCAGTTAAACCATGCAGTTACTCTGAGGTGTATCTATCGAAGACTGTTGGCAATAGTTAGCAGGACAGAGAATTTCCTGCTTATTTACTTGGGAAAGTTTTATCAACTTAGGCACTACATTTACCACAACAGCCTTGAAGGCAAATGAGGATTTTTTCAGCTTAACTTATAGTTGTTGCTAGATGAGAAGCTGAATTGAAAATGCCACTGTTTCTCCAAAATAACCGTGGGTCATGGCAAAATACTGGTAATTTTAAATGTGCTCTCCTGGCTTTATGAACAGAGGAACTTGAGAAGCACAGCTTATTGAATATTGAGGTTAGAGATCCCTAAGAACAGTCAGGAACTGCATTTAATATCTCATCCAACAGAAATCACTGCTTAATTAAAAGCCTATCAATATTCTACACTCTGTTGACATTGCAGGGCACTTCACATAGCCATGTCCTGTTGGTATCAAACCTTCAGTACCACTTTTGCTATTTCTTTGCTTTCCTTGCCTGCTCATGCCCATCACATCTAGTTAAGAGATGCTAATGAGCTCCTTCAAGAATACAAGTGGAAAGACTGGACAAGTTAGTGGGAAGAAAGGAAAAACAAGACATGGAACTGAAAGAGGAAGAGGAATAAATAAAGAGAGTCTGGTTCTCCTGGTGTTATGTATTTTTCAGTCAATGTGAAAATCAATGGAGCAATCTTCCCTCTCCTCTCAAATGCCACACTCCAGGTAAATCCTCCCCTCAACTGCACAGGAAAGGGACAAAGGGATGTAAAAATGTTCCTGCATCCCAGTTCCTGGGGTTCTGGCCCATGGAAGGGCTTCCCCAGGGATGGGAAGAGGTTTTCTGAATCCATTCAACACCTGTGCGCCTGCAGAGTGCTCCTCAGCCAGGCCAGGCCATTCCAGAGCCCCCAGCCCCTGGATGTGTGCTCTGCCTATCTTCCAGGAGATTATGGCTTCTGTGGATATCTCCTACACCTTTGGATTGTCAAACACAAAGCAGCTGCCCAAAACCGTGTCACGCAAAGCCACGGAAATTTAAATATTGACTCGAGTTGCAAAATTCAGATTCTGAACACCCCTAAATTTAGATGTGTCGGGTCAAGAGTTTAGGTTCAGTCCCTCACCCACGGGAAAGCCAGCTGAAAAATGTGCTTACCTGTCAACTCCCAGAATCATTAGTGTGAATTGACAAGGTTTTACTGCATACAGATAAGATTAATGGAATCTTTCACATTGCACAAAGCCCCAAAGGTTTGGAAGTACAGTTTAATTTGAGCAAGCAAAGCAGACACATTTTGGATGTTGAAGACACTGCTTCAGTGTCACTTTGATTTTCCACACAGGTAATTCCACTGATGTCACTGGAATTACCTGACTGTTACAGCGGTGCCATGCCCAAGGAGGTGGAAGCTATGAGAGGAAAGAAAGGTGCAGAAAAGAGAAGATGACAAAGAAAACATGCACAAATTAGACTTTGCTGCATTAACACCACCTAATCCTAAAGAATGCTGTACTTTAACAGCATTTGGCACTGAGGAATGGCCACAGCTTGGTGCAGAATCCCTGAGTCCATGAGTACCTGAGGTTGGTGGGGCTGAGTTGTGGAGGTGAAAGCAGCAAGGAAGCAGCATCACCTCAGAGACCATGAGTGTGCCTGCCTTCCAAACTCAGCTGCTGTCCACACAGCTGGGGGCTCCCTGCAAAGCAGAAACTGAACCTATTCTGATAAATCCCTGCAAGCAGGGACACTTGGAAATGCATCTTTCAGAAGGGCTTGGTGCAGGTCTAAACAAAGTGTTACACGCTATAAATGACACTGCATCAGGACCTGAACTCTTTAGCTTCCCTAAAACAAAATGTTTCTCCTTCTGGGGAAAAGTCCATCATAATCTATCATTCCTTTATTTGAATTTTCAGCCATTCCAGCCTGTTTTCCAAAAAAGCAATATTTTTTACAGGAAGTACTTGCTTTGACCTAACAACGCTCCTGCCCACTAGCAGCTTCTGTAGAACCAGAACTCAGATTAATATATCATTGATCAAATTCTTGCATTAAGGAAATGTTAAACCATACAGAAAAAGGTCTGGTGCACCACTGTAACTCCAGTATTTAGCCATGCAATACGAGCAGAATTCAACAAAAGCAACCCCAGCTCTTGCTAACAGGAGCAATGGCAATTGTGTGATGTCTGTCTGTCATTTGGTCCTACCCATCCCCACTGTGCACTCCACAGATTTCACTACTAACAGGGACAATAAACATTTCACATTTCACTGAAAAATTGACAGTTGTTCACTAAGAAATGGGAAAGCTGCTTCATGTTCTACTGAAATGGCACCACAGTATGAGAAGAAAGATAATGATGGAACACCCAAAGACTGGAGCATGTGATCCAGTTATTTTATAATCCTTTATCTATTATAAAGAATTAAATTCTTCTAGAAAGGTATTAATGTGAGGGTCTTCAGAAACAGTCAGAACTGTGCTGGAATTTGAGATGTTGCTCATTCTGTATTACAGAACATGCCAAAAAGCAGAGATACATCTGAAGGTGGGAATTAGATCAGCACCTGCCCTGCTGAATTAGATACTACTTCAGAATAGTTTTCTTTTTATTTCTCACGTTATTGGTAAAATTTTCAGTTTGTTTTTTTTTTTCTTCCTTAAATAAAATGTTTTTGTCTAAGTGCAAGAATAAAAAGTGAAAGGACAATAATTATTCTGGTAATATTTGGGGAGTGTCTCCTATTTTAGCAGAATTTTTGTGAAGAAAATCAAAAGTAAAAGATAATGAAAACCATAAAAAAGGAGGTTTTAAATAGAAAGTCTATTTTAATAAAAGACATAGAAACACTGTCCTTATTTATGTAGGAGACTACATAAAACATGGGGTTTTTTAAAGATTCCCATTTTTTTTGGCTCCTTGGTCTGCTGAGAAAAAGATTACCTATAGCCACTTCTTAAGTACATCTTTTTCTTAGGAATGGGTAAAAACCACCTGAATAATCCTTCAGGTTTATTATTCAGGCAAAACCCACCTGAACAACGCTTCCCAGTGCCTTAAGGACAGCTTGCACTGTAACTCCAGGGAGTAGCCTCAGCTCTGCACCAGCTCAAAATGTGGCCAGACAACTGCAAAGAGGGGAAACCTTAAAGGCACAGAGAGCCCTCCCTGGCAGCACTCAGGTCAGGGAATCCACAAGTGCTCCTGGCTCTGGAGCACTGCTAATGAACTATGGATCCTGGCCACACAGGGAAAAGTCACACCAGAGAGCGTCTACTGAAATCAATAACATGTACCCAGTGCTATTATACTTATTTTCTTCCACAATTTTTACACATACCATGTGTGTGTCATTAATCTAACAACTGAAAAGTATTTAAAGTGTTTTCAGTTCAAGGCACCTCCTGTAAATTCAGTCATGAAAATTAAATGCACACTAAGACAAAAGGGAAAAGAGAGACCAGTGCTTCTGAAATGAAAGCTCTATTTTTGGCAATAAAAATTTAGAGCCCCTTCTCTTCCTCCCTCCCAAACTCTCAGGTTGATTCATCTCTCATTCAAATTTAAAATGCACAGAGAGGCTGCAGCAAGCCCACAGGAGATTGATATGCACCGCACTCCACACATGGTTCAGCTCTTTATTCCAAAGTCTGGCATGATGATGGTGGGTTTTGTGATGATATTATTTCAATATGTAATAAACAGGGTTCTCTGTAAAAGCAGTGCAACGCAAGTCCCCTTTAAAAAAAGCTCCAAATTGTTACTATAGAGAGAAAGGCAGCGAGAGATTCACAATGCAGGCTCAGAACTTGGCAACCTGCAAAAGTGCCCAGTCGAAAATTACTAACAGCTGGAGATGACAGTTGTTTTAACAGCTGAGCTGACAGGATTAATTTAAATGCACTGAAATCAAAAGTAGATAACACCTGTTTAGTCTTGCAGGGCCATGGAGGAAGGTAGGGCAGGGGAGAGGAGCAGAGCCAGGCTGTCTGTGCGGGCTGTGTGCAGCACGGATGGGTGTGCATGTGGGAGCCCTCCCGGCCCTGGGCGGGGGGCACGGGGGCTCCAGAGAACAATGACACACTCCCGAGGGCAGGGCAGATGCTGCCTTGTCACACAGCAGCAGGGAGGCCAAACATCTGGTTCCCATTGTGCCCACCCTCCTCCTGCTCTGATCCAAGGTCCGTGACCCAAAGCCGGCCATGGATAAAGATCACCGGGTTTAAAGCTGCAGCTCCTCACTCCTGCATCCCAGGGATCCCCCTGGGTTAATTAATGCATTCTCTTGGAGCTCCCACACGCTCCCTCCCGCCCTTCTCAGCTCCTTCCCCAAACTAAAAACAAAACCAAGAATTCCTCACCTTCCTGCCATGCCACAGCTCATAACTCCATGTCCACAAAACAAATAAATGCATTCTGCAAGGCCTGTCAGGAGAAGCATGTGAGGCAGTAAGAAATGTTTTATGTGGCAGGGGCTGATTTTGTGTCTGCTTTTCAGGCTATCATCCTGCAGCGTCCTGTGTCAGAACCACAGCTGGATGTCCCAGCACAGCGCTTGCCCTGGACATGAGCTCCAGGAGACCCAGCAAGGAGAACTGTCTGCTCCAAGAAATGCAGGACAACCTATGGAAACCACATCTCCTGGTAGTGCCACCACCCCACAAGGCCACTAAACCTGTTCTGGGCACAAGAACCCTCTGAGCCTGACTCTGCAGCTGCTCCACTGAGGCAAAGTGAGCTCTGCTACTGAGCCTGGCTCCCAAACCCAACCTGCAGGCTCATTTCTGGCTGTGCACATGGGGCTGAGCTGTAAAACCATCTTCGGGGAGCTTCCTTCTCCAGGGTCTGTGTCTGCTCCCCTCTTGTACAGCAGGGCTTCTGTCAGGCTGTGCCTCCCAAGCAGCAATTGAGCCTCAGCCCTGGGAAGAGGCACACAGCTCCTGTCACTGCCAGCCAGGCTTGAAACCCACAGAAACTGGACACAGAGGGTGAAGCTCATGTGGGAAACCAGGGAGAAAACACCACAGAGGAAAAAGCCCTGAAGACATTGTGTTTCCTGAGCCTGCTCCGTGCTCTTCACCACAGGACTGATCTTTTCTGCCTGTATTCCTCCAGGGGTGAAAGAACCCCAGCCCTACAGCTGGTACAGTGATGCTGCAGCTGCACACATCTTACAACAAAGCCTTCAGCTCTTCCCTCACGGCCCAGAGCCCTCCAGGAGGGTGAACTGAACTGCTCAGGGCTCCCTGAGCTGACTGCACACACTGCACCTCCCTGTGACACCTTCTCCCAAACCTTGAAAAAAATCAAAGTCAGCACCCTCTGTCCTGGCAGCTCCAGGGAAAAAGAACAGTTCAGAAAACAGAAATAGAACAGTTCAGAAAACGTTTGGTTCATTATAGACATTATACACATTGACATCAAAAGTTGGGGAATCACAGATACCCTCAGTTACAGCATCAAACGCTGTCAGAAAGCAAGACAAAAAGAGAACCCCCCGTGGTGGCTGTCCCTCAGCTGCAGGCCCCAGCGCACTCAGCTTGGATTCTCTCTGCATTTCCAGCCACCAAAGCTCCCACACACTCTCTCCCACCTTCCTCTCCCCCAAGCAGCACAAAGCCTCATATAGGCTAAATCACCGTGCCAAGAAACACAGAACAACCCCTCACTGAGCTGTATCTATTTACTTATTTCAGAATTTCAAGTCCTTTTTTAGTTTGTTGTCCAGGAAAAACTCCTTACCTGGACAAATGTAAATATCAATAGCAATTCTGAGAGAAGAAATAGGACTCAAAGTCACCTCTTGTGTGTGAGCCCTGCACGCAACAAGCTGAAGTAAAACCACAATAAGCACCAATTTACACAGACAAATTTCAGGTCTGGGTGTAAAACTGCCTTCATTCTGTTTCACAAGAAAGTACCAGGACACCTTTAGACTCAAACCACATGAACCTTTCTCTGGAGGGTACAGTCTGGCCACTAAATCAATTTTTATGAAGCTGGGGAGTGCCATGGGATGGGCTGTACCTGAGTTCCACTTCTGCACCTCATTCTGTGTGAGAGGATTTAATGCTCAGGGCCACTCTGCCCATCTTGCCAGCTTTGTACCCAGGGCAGGAGAGCTCTACTGAAGGACAGGCACCAACACCAGCTCTCAGCTCCTCCTGGCTAAGAAAGGGAAAAACTTCAGTACAATGAGATATAAATCTTCCTTACTTGCTGAAGCGTTGAACTTTTCCAGCAAATGAACCCAGGGATTCCCAATATGTTGCTAAAATATTGGGCTAATACCAGAGGGCACTTTCCCTGTTATTTTTCATGTCCATGAACCTCTGCACGTCTGGATCCTGCCCAAGTCTGGAAGCAGAAGTGCCAAGGAACATGTGAGAGGCTGTTCTCCTGACTATTCCGATTTGGCTGGTGCTGGAAACGACAGAAATCCCCAGAGAAAACCAGCAACAGCTCATCTCCTGATATGCAGCACGAGATCCCTACTGCCTACCACAAATACATCAGGAAATGTTACAGAAATGGGGGGGAAATGGAATAATATGGAGAGAACGTGCATTTAAAAAATAAATAAACCCCCTACTCCCTATAAATACACATCAAAGTAGCAGCAGTGGTAGTTGTACCAGCAGTAACAATGATGATGTCAGGAAAGGCTGATTACCCTTGCTTACATCCATACTTTATTCTTACAAATCTTATAAAGCCTATCTGCACATCTAAATCATTAATTTCCATTAATATTTCCAGAGAAAAAAAAATCTCTCCTTTAAATGGCTTTTTCAAAGTTTTCAGTCTGCTGGGCATGCAATGATAATTGCTGCTCTGTTCTGCCTAATGACAGAGCCCTTTCCCTGCACAAAATGAGAAGCAGTTTCTTCCCCACTTTTCTACTTCTTTACCCAACTCGGAGGCTCGAAGAATAATTACAAACAATGCCTGAAGAACGGTTCAGTTAATGTTAATTTATACAACAAACTAATTACTACCAAATGGTAAAAAATCACATGTGGAAGTTCCTGTCTCCCACGCACACAGCTCAGGCAGCAGCCATCTGTCTCAGCCCGGGAGCTCTCGGTGACAGGGAGGGAGGCAAGGCAGGGCTGGATCAGAAACACTGAGCTGCCCCCTGACCAGCCCATGGCCCTCAAACACCACTGTCTCTACACGGCCAGCTCAGAAGTGGCTTTTCCCCGCCCTCTATTTATAAAACAAACAAACAACTTGCATCAGTAAGTGCCTTGCTGCCTAAATTTCACCTCGACCCCAAGAAATTAGGATGAGGTCTAAAACACCTCCATCCCTCAGCTGTACTCCTTCCTCCCTGCATTTTCTCTTTGCAATATCCCTAACTATCAGAAAGCAAGATGTGAGATATTCTTTGAATCTGCTTATTCTATGCTAGACAACATGATGAGAAAATGTGCTTTTTTTTTTTGTTTCAACGTGTTTTTTTCCCTCAACCTGAGAAAGCAATTTTCTCCCAAACCTTGAAAAAAATCAAAGTCAGTACAATTGTTGAACACTTTTATGGGATGCTCATTAAAAACTGACAGGGACAAAAAAGCTGGGGACAAATCCTGAAGCATTTGTTCAGTTTAAAGTCTCAGTGAATTCAATGTGAGTGTTACTTTATTGAGAACTTCAATACCAGATCCTTCACATGAACGAGGACCTTGGCATTTTGACTGTTAATTATTCCCTGATTAGCTTGCACCTAGTGAAACAAACTAAACACAACATTATCCCCTAAGCTGTGCTCAGGAGATCTCAGCTCCAATATTCTGGGCTCTCTGTGAGATCAGAACTCCAGCAGTCATCAAAGAAAGTGCTGCATGTGAATAGGAACAAAATATCAGAGTTTACATTCACAGTACGGATTTCAGAGAAGTGTTTTCCCCCTAACATTAAAAACATACAAATCTTTCTTTGTTTGAATATAAGACAAAATGTTCATATTGCAGAATTATCTCAGTGTATCTCATTTGAATGAGCCCCCCCTTATGTTCCTGTGAGTCCCACAGAAGTGCCAAAGTGCAGCCTTCATTTCATTAGAGACAAGCCAGAACAAGGTAAAGACTCAAGATGTTTTAGTGAAGATGAAATGTCTGTGAACTTGTGCTTCTGAGTGTTTCTCGACTCAAAAAGAAGGAATTTGTTTCAGATAGCCTGAAATAATCACAGAGGAGGAACGAGAGGCACAGCAATCTCAGGCAGGGTCCCTGTAATCTCATATTCATGAGGTAACACAGTCATTATTTCTACACAGCCAGAACAGCACCCACAGTTTGAGGGAAGTAAACAAGAAAGGAGCACAAGAGAATCCACATTACCAAACAATAATGCCTAATTAGTCTTCATTCAGAGTCCTTAACAGAATTATGATCCATAAAAAAAATTATGGGGAAATGATTCTCGTAAAATTTTACATAACAAAATACATCCAGTGAAGTGGAGGAGGAAAAAACTATTTTTCTGTTGCTCAGTCTCTTTTTTTTTTAATATCATCAGAAGCTGCTTTCCATGAATGAAAACTTAGAATGTTTAACTCGAATTTCACTTTGTTTCACATTTCACAATGTTTTCACTTTAAGGTGCACTTTATAGAAGATTGGCCATTATTTAAGGTATGTTTAAGGGGGCAGGTGGGAAGAGGGAGGGCTTAGGAATTACAATCCCACTTCAGCAAAGTCCAGTTGTTGGTATAACAAGGGAACTCAGAGAGCTTTCACCATGGATCTGGAGTGTGAAATGAACCACTGAGTGCTGTATCAGTGAGAGGAATGAACAGAAAAAGGAAGGGCCATTCACCACAGGGTGTGGTGCAGGAAAACCTGCAGAAAAGCTGCTTTTGGGGGCTGCTTTGGACATCCCACAGCCCCTGGCCTGGGACTGACATCAGGGCTCTTCCCTCCTCTCTCACCCCAAGTAGCCTCGAGCAGCTCTCACAGCCAAAAGTCTGCCTCTAATTTTAGTTCCCACTCCTGGCACACGTTGTGTCCTAGATCACTGAAAGCCTTGAATTAATACATTAAGACCCAGTATTAAGCTACAGAAGTGACAGCTTTATGGACTGCATTCAGCCCAGCAGGAAAGCTACCTAGCACTGCTTGAAAAATCCCACTGCTCTCTCCAAGCAAGAAAGAGATTTAAAAAATAAATTAAAATAAAAATAATTTTACAAAAATCAAAATCAAGTCTCCACTAGTATTTTGCCCATCCCAAGATAAATCAGATTGCAAAGGTGTATTTTCTAAACAGGCACACTGCACCTTGTGTGCCCCTGAGAACACCCAGCAGTGCTGTGTGTGGCACCCACAGCCTCATTCCTGGTGCACATTTTCCATTTTCAGCACAAGCAGATCAGTGGTCAGCACCAACCTGTGAGAGCCCAAGGACGAGATGGAGCTGGCAGCTGAACACTCTGCAGCACCCCAGTGGCACTTTGCTCCATGCTGTATTTATATTATTTATTGTTATTTGTATTTATGGCACGAGGCCAGAACAACAGCAACAGCCAACAAAAGGAGTTTACAGAGAACTATTAGGAAAATTCTGCAGCCTGGCAATGTAAGAAAGCACCTCTCATTGTTTTGTCTATGTGAACACCATTAATTTAAAATATTGGGTCATATGTGCTGTGCAGCACCCACTGACTGGTGCTATATACAAGACCTAAATAAAGCCATGTATTTCCAAACAGTTATATTTCCATGTATATGAAATTAATATTGAAGATGAAACTCGAGTTTCATCTTCAATATATGTATTAATTTCATGTATATGAAATTAATTAATATATTAATTTCATGTATATGAAATTAATATTGAAGATGAAACTAGAGTTTCTCCCATCCAGTCACCTGTCTAACAATAAAATAACAATAACAAAAAGCCCCGTTATTGGCTCAAAAAGACTGCACCTTCTTTTCAGCAGAAACAAAAAGGTCCTAAACTGCAATGTTATGTATATTATTCATCTAATAATTTTATGCTTAGTTATAGAATGACTACCAGTGAAAACTCCCTAATTCATCTGAGCTCAGACAGGACTGACTTGGTCAGACCAGCATGAGAAGAATGCATTTTGTTTGGAGATGCAGCCCAGACATCCCATACTCAAAAGCTTCATGGGAGCTGTGAATCAATTAGATGACACAGCAAGAGGAAATGCACAAAAAAAAAAACTTAAAATAAAATAATGTTCAGTGAAATGTCTCCATATTTAGTTAAACACCACTGCTGATTAAAGCTGTACAGGAGCTCAGTGTGGAATCCAGAATTTTTGCAGCTGACAATCATTAGCAAGAGCCTGCTGTCCTCCAAATTCATCTTCATATATTAATTTCATATACATGGAGATATACCTGTTTGGAAATACGTGGCTTTATTTAGGCCTTGTATATAGATATCTCAGCAAAAATGCACTACCATGCTTTTACACTTTGCAACAAGCCAGCAAACCTACAGGATGAAATGAATACACAGCAATCACTACAGCTGAAACCATTTCTCTGGTTAGCTGGTGACTTTTTTTGCTTTTTCTTTTTTTTCCCCCTGATGCCTGACTCTGTGGGAGATAAGATGCTCAGTTACTGAAATGGGATATGTGTTGTGGGCAAACCAGAAAAGGAGAAGTAGTTTAGCATAAAAATATCAGGGTGCATGAAAAAACCAAGAGGCTGTCTTGTTCCATGTGATCCTTGTCTCTAGACTATTTACCTTAAGATTGTGTGGGCTAATCTGCAGTACAAGGCTGATGGCACATTCCAAACTGCACTGCACAAACAGGACACTGGGATAACCACTTCCAAGGCAGGAGAGTACTTTCCTTTCTGATAAAGCACTTGGACACTGTCCCCAACTTTGAGGCTTTTGTATCCTTGGCTGTTACCATTCTTGTTAATTGGCAGTGCAGTACAATAATTATTTGGGTTTTTTTTTTTTTTTGAGATGGAAATCATATTTTCCTTTGGGCATGTGGGCTGGCCTTTGTAACTGCAATTCTGGGATATTTAGGAAAACAATTATAATTAGTAGCCAAGTAGCATGTCCCATACACAACCTGCTGGACTTGACATCCACAGAGCTCATCTCCTGTGTGTCTATTATTTATCTGCAGATTCAATAATTTAATAAATTACAGCTAAAAGGCTCAGATGAACAATCTGAGGTTGCTTGCATGTTGCAGGGTAGGAAATTGCTTTTTCTCCCTGACAGGAAGGATCTGGCTCCCTGTGTCCCACATCTGTGCTTCTCCTTCCTGGTGCTGCCTAAGGCAGTGCTTTCTGTACCCCAAAAGGCAACTCATCCTGATGCTGGGCTTAGATACAGGCACCTTACAGCTGGGCAATAAAATTTTCCATCAATTAGTGACCCCACAGACTGGGTTGTTGTTGTTACCTTTCAGTTCTTTTAATCCTGCTCCTTCTAGGAACAGCCCTAATCCCTGTCTGTAGAGGGATAGAGAAACAAGTCACGTTGGGTTCTTTACCAATCCTGGAGCAGGTCAAATGCTGCCTTCCTAAAGCTCCTGCATATCCAGGGGGAGTGATGAACTCCCATCTGAGAGCAGAATTGGGCTCGCATCCCCATCAAGTGTCCATTAACTCTCCCACACTTAGAAATAAATCAAGATGAGATTCCCTTCACCCCAATGAGCGTAAAATACAAACCCTGCTGCTCACAGTAGGGAGACCAGGAATTCACCTCGGGTCAGGTGGCTTTGTCCTCCTCCCTGCAACCTGCAGCAGTGAGAAGCGGGCAAGATGCTCCTTCAGCCCCAGGATGTGCCCTGCAAGGGCTCCTCCAGAGCACAAGCCATCAGGATCCACCAAAGGGTCACACATCCCATGACACCAAACTTCTGTGATGCCTCAGGTTTAGATTTTATATTTTTCACATTCTGTGCTGCTTTAGTGTGCAGTTCTGAGCTTCACATGAGGGGATGGTGAGTTCTGTGCACAGAGCAGGGAGACAAAACAATTCCTGCTCCAGCTGGGCACCAAGGACAAATGACCCAAATCTCAGCCC
>JAWWEY010000055.1:70783644-70802179 GCA_035582745.1 Loriotus luctuosus | reverse complement strand
CGTGCATTTTGGGGCCATTTTGGTTCATCTTGGGTGCAGCCCTGGCTGGGCTCTGGTGCTGCCCAAGGTGCATCCATTGAGGAGATTTTAATAAATCCCTGCTTTATTCTTTAACTCCATCTCCATCTCCTACTCTATTCTTTAACTCTGTTCTAGATCAGCCTTCCCAAAGCATCACCCAGAGTTGAGACATGCTCGTTCCCCTCTGCTCACTCTGGAAGCAATCCTTGCCCCCCCAGCCCCAGAATTCCTTGGAAAACCTTGGAGCCACCACTCCTATTTCCACCTTTTAGCCCACAGCAGAGCCAGCTCTCAGTCACTGCTCCATTTGTCTCCAGGAGGGTGAATCAGGAGGAGGAGGAAGGAAGAACGTGGGAGGACCTCTGCATTGATTAGAAATGTTGGGGTGGGAAGGAGGGGGGGGGAAAGGAGGGAGAGGGAGATGGAGACAGATTAGAGGGCAACAAAACTGAAGAGGAAGATAAACAGAGCCCAAAAGAAAAATGTCCTTTGTTCATGTAAATGGCTGTGTGCTTCCAAGCCCTCTGCATGAGTAATGCCACGCCGTGGTGTGTAAACCTCTTGGGCACATAACACAAACAAAGCATAACTGGGCCTGAGCAAACAAAGGCCTAAGCAACAGTGATTGAATTCATCTTAAAACAACAAATCAATTCTTGCCTATTAATGCCCTAAATACCAGCGTAGGAGCACTGTCCTGTTGTAATAAACAGCCATGTGTTCAATTACCTCTGCTTGCCCAACTCCTGCTCTGCCCAGTAATTACACCATGCAATGCATTCTACACTGACATTATATTAATGTGCTGGGAGGAGAAATCTTAAATACGAATTAAATCAAGGCTAAACATCTCAGAAAGCCTTACCCAGTCACACAAGTGCTAACAGGGCATTCTTCAGCAGAAAGCAGAGCTTGATTTTTCTCTTCATTCACCTCTCACTCTCCTCCTCTGGAGCTCTTTCCTCCTCCAATAGAGCTCCTTCAAGCTTTCATTTCAATATATTTATTTATGTAAATAAATATAGCTTGAAAGAGCTCTATGGCCCCAAAGACCAGAGCAGCAAATCTCTCCTAAGCTCTCTCAAGCCCACTTCACCTGTACAAGAATGCTCCCAAGCAGGAGCACGATGTGAGTATCAGCTTACCTCCCATCGGCCAAGCAGCAGCAACAAAACCCCTTCAACAACAGACAGGTGACAACAAAATGGGGCAAGAAAAACAAAAGCAGGGAACTTCATGGACTGAGACAAAAGCAGGAGAATAAAAGTTTAAGAAAAGGTTTCCTACCCCTTTGCAAAACCGTCAAACAACTCCCATTGAGTGCTGAATAGCACCCAGCAAACAGACCAAACAAAAGATATGATGAAAGACATATTTACTCGTGCAGGGCTCCTTCCCCCCACCTCAACCTTTCTTTCCTTTTCACACACACCCACACTGCACCGTTTGCATTGTATTGTTAAATAACCAATGGCAACCCAGAGGAAACACTGCAAGGGTTTCTATGATGCTGTCAAGCACCAGACAGATGCTTGGCAGTGTCAATATGTTCTTTACCTTTGGGTTCTGCCAGGGTTTGAAATTAAAAACAAAATAGGGATAATAATGCTGGGAGAGGAAGAGAGAGATGGCAGTGTGTTAGTGCACAGATGTACAATAAACTTTTACATCAGTGGAGTATATCATCCTACCTACCTAGCTGCTGGGTTTTACTTCAGCAATTTCAACTGTTATGGAAATAAATTAATTAATAGAGCTTCTCTTTCCACTGTGCCCTGGCTGCAAGAATTCTTACAGAAAGCAAAGTAAAATTCTGGAGTGTACCAACTGCAGATTCCCAGGTCCTCAAAACAGACCCAGAGAGTTTGGCTGCAGAGATAGGCCAAGCATATCTCATGTTTTATGTTCCAAAATAAAATGCCCTAGGTGCTGCAGAACTTCACCGACTTGAGGCTTCAGAAGGCACAGAAATTTTTACGTTTGGAGAAAATCAAATTTTGAAAGCTTTTCTGACTAATTTTACAGATTGCCCTCAAAACCACAGTGTGTAACATTCAGATATATTTAAGTGTCTGTAAAACAACTGTTCATTTGTCCTTCTCAGGTCATTAGATACAAAACCACCCCTAACACCTCACCAGGTTTTGCAACTCATTTTTGTTTGACTAGTTTGCATTTTTTCATTTCAGCTGCCAAACCAAGTCAGGGGAAAAGCTGTTTCCACCTGACCCAAAGTGTTCTATTTAGTCCTAATTGAAATGTTTTCATTTCTCTTTCAGATTAATCATCTTAAACATTTAAAAACAAAAAATATCATTTCCAAAGAAACATTTTGTCTAAAAGTGTTGACTGTTCCAAATTTTCTACTAGTTTTTGGCTAAAATTAACTTGTTGAATTGCTAAATGCTATCAGTCCTTAATTACTGTGTAACAGGTTTTAGGGTGCTTAGGGCAGAGGGTTCCCCCCAACTCTCCTTTATTGGGAGTTTGAGCACTCTTTGAATTGATACATCATAGAAATCATGCACATACAGCACATTTTCTCCTGAAGGAATGCAGAAATCACAGTACAATTAAACTGCATGAGAAGGGAAGGTGCTGAAAGGAATTCTGCCCTCCCAGGACAGCCTGTGTACAACGCAGGAGATGTGCACAGATGCATAAAGCTGGCAACCCTCAAGCCACCTTAAAAATACCAATGCTAAGCAGACACGTATCTAATAAAGCTCAGCAGCAGCTCCAAACTTAGGAGTGTTTTTACAAGGCTACTTCATTAGCTAAACAAGCAAGTGGGAGTTGCTGCAAATGTTGCTCCTTGCCGTACTAGAGGCTTTCCCTTGCTTCTGGTAAACAGCAGACACAAGACAGCCTTGTGAATAGCTGATGGCACAGGCTGAGAGCTGAAGCTAATCAGACAGGATGACAGGTCATCTTAATCAGCTCCAAAAGCCAGTGCACATGCTCCTCCCAGCTCCCCACCTCCCCTTCCCTCATTTGGCTGAATTTCCTCCTTCCCACAAATGGTGCTGTTGAGAAAGAACACAGGGAGCCCTCCAGGTCTCAGCATCCAGGGCGCAGGTGCTGAGGAAAACTTTGAAGTGAGCTCTCCACCAACTCCAGAGCCGGCCGTGCCTCCTCCGTCAGCAGCCCTTATTAAAAAAAACACCAAGCACCCACTAGAACAAAACCAAGCAGGCCTATTTAATTAGGGCAAATACTCGATATCCACTTCTCCATGTTAAACCACGCCGCCACACAAGCCTGGGAGGTCTGATTAATTTTAAAATGCACGGTCGTGACAAGCGCCTCAGGGGTAAGAGAAAGGGGGGAAAAAATCCCACAAATCCTGCTAGCTCGACAAACAGGTTCCAGCTAAATGGTGTGTATGCTGCCCAGATTAAGATGTTACTATTCAGCAAGGGCTTGAACCTTTAATATGAGGGACAAGAGGCTGAGGAACAGGTGGCTGGCTCTTCAGTGCTGAACAAGTGACATCCCCGAGAGCTGCGGCACGAGGAGCTGGCACTCTCCCCACCTACAGCTAGGGCTGCACGGGGGCAGAGGCTCCTCCAGCTCTCACCCAGGGACCAAAACCAGCATCAGAAAGCCAATGGATTTTCCGGGGGAGGGGGAAATGAAAATAAAATAATAGTAATTTAAAAAAAATTAAAAAGAGTGCACAAAAACGCAAAGGCTAAGTGGAAGCTGATCTAGGTGGAACACATCAGGGGAAATGCACAGCAAAATGATGTGGGGTCAAAAGTGACAGCAAATTTTGAAAAACCTTACTGAAATGAAGCACAGCTGGTGAGGAGTCTGGGGGCAGACAGGAGCCCAAATAATTATTTTTGCCTTGCTGAACCACTTGCATGTTGTACTGTTAAAGATGAGAAGTAAAAAGAGAAAGCATTCTGCTTTGGCTCCTGCTTGCTCAGTATTATGGAGTGAACATAACCCAGAAAGAAATTTTAATTGTGGAGATTCATCAGAGGAGACTTTCATTCTGAACCAGGGAGGGGGAGAGAGGGGCTGCATCTTCTCTCCAAAAGCACGAGTTTCCTGTATCTCACTTGACCATAATGCTTTCTTCTGTATTCAAGATGCTGTATCAGCACCTCAGATGCCTTTATCAAAAGGAAGAAGAAAAATCCAAAAGCTAAAAAACCTTTGAGGATGTAAGAAGAGAGAGTTGGAAGGGAATCTAAGCAAATTTTGAAAACATCCATTGAAATAAACCGTGACTATCAGGCTAAACTGTTGGGAAGGAAAACACTTAAAAACTGAAGGCAACAAATGAATAAACTTCACTTAAAGCAAGTCAGAGCTGGCAAGGCTTCAAACTAGGCTACCTCTGTTCTAGAGTTAAAGCACTTGTTAATAAAAATTTAAGCAACAGTATTTAACGGGGCCTTCTCTCCACATAGGCCTATTCCACAAATAAACTTTCAAATGTTTTAATTATTTTTTATTTGTATCAGCAGTATGCGAAGGCAGATTTCCATATGGCAGGGTCTTTGAAAGAAGCAAGGGAAGTTTGATGCTGTACAAGAAAAGACACATTTTCTGGTGACAGACTGCAGAGATGAGCATGGAACCACAAGGCACCTGAAGCATCCTTCCACAGCAGCAGCAGTGCACCAGCAAAACTTGAAAGTACTCAACTGCAAAGCACCCTTGGCTGTCCTTCAGTGCAAAAGCATTACAAAGCCTCTCCAGCACGCACTCTGTCAAAGGGGCACCGAGGAACCAAATAAAAGAACTTTAAACCTCAACCAATTACAGTATCCTTGGGCCTTTCCCGAATCTGTGCACTTTATTTCCTCCCTTCTCATCAGATGTGATTTAAAAACAGGAGTCTGCATTTCAAAGGCCACCCTTCTTCCACCCATGAATGGCCTGCTTTGGGATCTGTGGCTTAAAAAGAGGGAGACATCTTGATTTTTTTACAAGATTTGTTCATTAAAAGTTTGACAATGTTAGGTGATACCCCAGCTAGAGAGCCTGAATTCAGCATGGCTCACTTTTACAGATTACAGAACTGCTTAAACAAGTCATTTAAATTACCACATTAACAGGTGCTGTGATTTATAATGTAAACTTAAACATCAAATACAAACAGCCTTTGGGGGACGTTCAGAAGACAAAAATCATGCCCCAGAGGCTCTTCTCATCCCTTTCTTCATGACAAGTAATTACTTACAGTACTGCTGCCTACCATAATACATGAGGCTCTGGTACCCACATTGCCTGCTAAAGCTCTGCAAACACACATATTCCCTTCTCACCAAACAGCTGACATTATTGCTCCCCCCCTGAAGACCTAAGGACTGCAAGATCAACATTTTGGAGCAGGAAAAATACGAAACACAATAAGTGAATAATTTGTGTGTTTGTGTTCATACATATTTATGTCTAAATACATATAATACATTATGTATATAATACATTTTTTATATATATATATATATATATATATATTCTGTGTGTGTACATCTGTGCACGTGTTTTATGGAAAATTCAAAGTATTCACTTAAACAGCCCAAGTGAATTGAGTTTCAGAGGTCCTGACCAAGGAAGAAAGAGCTGTGCAGATGAATGACTGCACCCACACAAGCTCATCAGGTGTTCATATGATCCTTCTCTGTAGAGAATTCCTACAAATCCCATACAACAACACGGGCCTGGCCTCAGAAGCCCCACTATGAAGGTTTTAAAGATGACCAGATGCATAACCTGTTAAAACTGCCAACATGGAAAAAGAGGATTGATTCTTAATGAAAAGTTAGGAGATGTAAAGAGCCAAAGAATACTCCAGTTTATTCTAAAAATAGGAAGGAATTTACTTGTTTGCCTCTTCCCTTTCCGGAAGCCCAGTCATACATTTAGGGGAAAGGCTACAGAGATTTCAGAGATTTAACTTTCCACAAGCACAGGCCATAAATTAAAATACAGCAATCCAATCACATTAATAGTGTAAGGAAAAGCTAAGTGGTTGCTTTGGTCTTTTCTTTCACAAACTTGTGTCAAGCTCAGTGACTTCAAAGAGATTTCCATTTCATTTCTACGAATGAGGAGAACAGACAGACAGAGAGCCTCTGCCATCCTCTGATGCCTGAAGAAAACAGAAGAAAAACATGCCTGTATCTCATTCTCCTAATGATTTTAGCTGCAAAAGGAATCCCAGACGACCCTCGGGGCAAGGGCTGGGGGTCTGTCACAGTGTATAAGGCTTCTCCAAACCCACTCCATTATCTTCATTATTGTGCGCCAGCAATAAAAGGGGACTGACTCCTCTTCTGAAGCCCAAGTCAGAAAGGACAGAATGTTTCATGTAAAATAACATTGTGTGACTTCAGTAATAGGTTTATGCCTTTGGGGGCCTCGTGCTAAAGCTGCGTATAAGGATTTTCCACAGAATTTGAGAGAAGAAAAGTGAGCACTGTATTAGTAATGAGTAAAATTCAGCGAGTTTCAGATCCACTGGAACACTTCTGCCTCTGTGTCAGCATGACTCATTGTCAATCACTCCCATCCAGCAGCAGGAAAATGGCAAAATTAGGGGGAGAAGAAAAGGAGCAAGGAGCTTTGGAGCCAAGTATAAACCCCTATAAAAACACCCCCTAATACCCCTAGCTCATACCCAAGGAGGAAAAGGTAATGCTGAGCTTTTGGAAGAGCATTAACCAAGGGTACATACACAACAAATCTACATGAAAACCATCTCTGTGGAGAGTGATGCTTCCCTCATCAGCTCCTGTGTGAGCACAGGGAAGCGCTCACATATGTGCATTGCTGCACTCCAAGTAGTATGTTTAAAAATAAAAATTTGTGTCCTGTACCGACAAAACTTATTAATTTTTACTTTTATTTTCTAACAAACATAATTGTAAAAAAACATTTCCCTTATATCAATGAAGTTTCCTAGAAAGAGTCAAACCAAAAAATCAATTATTTGGAATATCTCCCTTGTCCTTAAAGCCCATTTCAGAAAACAGAAGCCCCTTCCCTGACTGATACAGGGTTTGAATTGAGACCTGAAGTTGTCCATGCAGCCCCTCCCTTTTTTCTGATTTTGAGGAAAACAGGCCATTTGAGAGAATGCTTGAAAAGCACGTTTCCCACAGCAATTCAGAGGACTATTTCAAACAATAAAAAGAGAGCAAACACAGCCCATTGTACAAGTTAAATAATATATAAACTTTTGAGTACATAGAGAAATGGGAATCTGGCTCGTATCTGGTCTTTGAAAGATTCACAGGAAATTGATTTAATTAAACCTCAACTACTGGTGCAAATGTTTCCCTTTCTTCCCAAAGGGAAATAAAGTATTATATTATTCTTGTTGACATAACGCAGCAAAGCTTAACCAAGATTCTTGATCTTCATCCCACAAAGCTTTACAAACTAGCAAGACTAAAAATCATTAGTGAAATATGCATTTATCACAAATTGCTGCGGTTTTACCTACATGTACTATCAAAGATTCCCACTTGTAACACCTCATTCACAGGGAAATTCATTAATATGCTAATTACCTGACTAGCAACCAGTGATGACTGACAATTTTACTTTAGCACTACACGAAGAAGACATGACAATAATTTTCTGCTGGAGTTCAAACAGAGAAGACACTGTGTTGTATTTGGTGTATATCTCATTTAGGGAAAAAGACTCATATTTGCAGAGGACCTCTAAGAACAGTCTAGCCATCTGCACCCAGAAATATATATTTTTTAATTAGCCACTCTAAAAACAACCATGTTGGCTGAAGGGAAGGGGGAGGGAGGCTTGTCAAAATGATGTATTTGTCCCTCACCACCTTTCAATGCTCTTATGCAAGTCTAATTTTCTTCCTAGCCACCTCACCTCTCTGGCCTCCTTTTGTTTCATGTCCCATTTCCCATTCTCTTCTAACTTCTGAACTTTTGTTAGTTCGCTTTTAAGGAGAAAGGGGAAAAAAGCTCAACTCTTTCCTATTCATTTTTCCCTGGATGGGGAGTAAGCAGAGACATGAATATGGCACCCTCATAATGATTTAACTAGGGCTTAATGAAATTTTCATCACAACCTGCTGTTCAATTTAATGGCCTTTGAAAGACAATAGAACAATGGCTAGAGGGAAGAAAAGATTTTTTGTTGCACGCATTTGCAAAGCCCAACATTCAGTTGCTCCCCCTCCTCTCTCTCCCAATCTCTTCACAAAGCTGTAGATCTTTTGTTTGTACTGTATATTTTCATTTTAGTAGAGCTGAGATAATGCACAAGCTCTGTAGCCATTCTCATGTCTATCTGTGGCCTTTCCTTAATGGAGTCTGTGCAGCTTGTACAACCTCATACTCAGCAGAGTATTTATGCACTGCCCAGAGCTCTTGTTCTCTCCTCTCTCAGATAAAAGCCTGCTCTCCTTCCCACCTATTCCCCCTGCAATCTTCCATCCAAAGGCAGAAGGTATCCTATGGCACTGACCATTGCACCAACCCAAATGCAAAAGAAATGCTGTAACTAATATTTAAATAACGCTTCAGACAAAGAATTTGTTTCCCAGCAGATCCTTACTGCGTGCTCCAGTCAAGAAAAGCCTCATGTACAATCCTGCCATGCTCCTGTATGTGCCAGCATGTTTGTGGCCATACTTCCACTCCAGTATGCAGGAAATTGTCCTGAAATTTTCTTGTAGGTGCTGTCAGCTCAAGCTTCAGCACTGAGGTGGGCCCTGAGAGCCCTGCTATTGAACATTTGGAGTAGATTTCTGTAAGAGGATAGGTGAGTGTAAATGAGAACAGAGTCTCCTCACTGTGCCCTAGAAACAAGGCTCAGTGTGCTCTCACAGCTGGCTCCCAGTGCCCCAAAAAGGCAGCTGTAAATATACATGCAGATACCTACAGAGAGCAAAACGAGAGCTTCATCTTCCACTCAGGCTTTGGGCTCTGCCCCAAACTAGGCAAAAAATAAAAATCCTCATCTCTGGTCTTAGTCCCAGAGCACAAGTCCCACAGAGTCCCACAGAGCACAAGTCCTATCACCACCAGCTGGAGAGAGGGTCTCAAAGAGACCCTCAAAAAACCCATTCTCCAGAAAGGACACCCAGAAAGGACACTGCACGATGTTGCTGGCCACACATAATGCAGAGAACACCTGCATTCCCTGCCTGTACAGCACCTGCACCACACATGAACAGACCATGATGTGTCCCACACAAAAGCTTTCAGTAACTCCCAGTACCTTCTTACCTTTCAAACAATGACCTGCGCACTAGATCATTTCACAAAACCACTGATACTGATGATAAATAATACTTCTTTTAGTGTTAGACATGGGGAGAGGGGAGTAGTGCTGTAAAAGCCCCCAGGTGATTCAAATTGGCTTACTGCAGGCATACTGAGGAGGTTGCCACTGTAACAAAAAGACCACTGGACTCTCTGTTTTGGGAAAAGCTAAAAACATTAGCTGTGACGGGACACTGATAAAATCTACCTCTAATGCAGAAAAGAACTGTAAGATCTTTAATTCTGCTGGCACGGAAAAGCAAGCAGCGCAGAAAAACGGCACGATTAAAAAGTATATGCAATCCAAAGGATCTGGAGGAAAGAAAAGAACACAGGGAATTTTGGCCAGCTTCCCAGGCCTTACCTTCTGGCTCATTTTTGATGAGCTCTTCCATTTTCCTTTGCTTGAGGGTGTCCACGACATCTGCCAGGCTGCCCTTGCGGCGCTCGGGGGTGCCCAGCGCCGCGCTGGACAGGGACTCCCCGCCCTGGCGCCCACCTTCTTCTGCCTTCAGGGGTGAGGTAGATGAGTTGTGCGGGGCAAACGAAGACATCACTTTATTGCCATCAACTTCCTGAAAGGGGAGAAAAAAACAAGATGAAACGTTCCTTGTTTTTCTTGAAGAAATGGGGGGAAAAAAAATAAATCGGCGGAAAGAAAGGAAGAACGGTCCTTTGTTCTTTGAGTTCATTGCTATTTGTTCTTCTGTTGAAACCTTTAAAAAAGGCAAGCAATGTTTCAAAAACAGTCAGAACAAAGCCTATCCATAAAGCATAAACCAAGATTACAGGCTGGTGTGAACAAAGATCAGCTTGCAAGAGAGAAACATAAAATACAGTTTTTCCCTAATTGAGAAGAAGTGTTGTTCTCATAGGTTTCCTAATAACAATGGTATTGATTACCTGTAATTGTTTGTTCTTTTACAGCTCTCTTTCTAAAAAAACCTTCAATTTTTACAAGGACCATTAATTTCCTGACTTTATAAAGTACTTAATGCCTTGATTGGCCAGTTGTTTTAGGAAATAAAATAGCAACTAAACATTAAATGTCCTTCACCATATGCCATATTTTTACTTACAGTTCAAGCAGTTCTCCCATCTATAAAGGATGAAGCAACTGCTTTCTGCTTTCTAATTCTATTCTCTTCTGTCTTAAACCTTCATTTCTTGTAGAAACAGTATTTTTCACAAAGGTGGTCCTAATGACTTTCCCTGGCAGCACAATGGCAAAACTCAGTGACTTCCTGGAACGTGCACACAACCCTCCTCACGTGAGAGTCCACACAGCTCTACTCATTAATTTTAATGGAAAGCAAAACTGGCTCCAGCATCTTCAAACCTGCCTTCATTAAGGCAGGAGCCTTCTCCTGCACATCTCCTCCAGCTTAAAGCGACGTTCTCTGCACAATTCCTCCTGCTTTCATGTCTGTTGTACCCTACCCTTCTGTACACAGCTCCCAACCCATTTTTCCCTCTGCTGATATATGCCATCTGTACCTGAAAAACTTAGGTCAGTGTCTCCAAACAAAGATAGCAGCAGAGTAATACTCTGCATAAAATATAATGCTGTAAACATGAGTAGTTTTTATTTTGATGTCATTTCCCAGGGGTTTTTTTTCACTTATTTTTGTACCCTAGCTGTTTAATGAATATTGTTTTTAAATAAGCCACTGAATCATCATGTTATATGAGTTATAGACTCAGTTGAAAAAGTCTTAATTTTTTAATTGTTTTCATTTTTGCATTTCAGTTCAGAGGGTATGAAGGTGCTACATGTCTACAAATATGCACACAAACTGCATTTAATGATTTTTGTTATAATTTTATAATTTGAGTATTTTTGATGTCTGCTCTAATAAATCACAGTATTTCAGAAAAAAAACCCACTTTTATAAAAGAACATAAATTGCTACAAATTATTTTAATAAAATCTGAGTAAAGCTACATGGAAAAGATGCAATAAAGAAAAAAGATTTGTTTTCACAGGCTACTTTGTTGTGGCAAAAAGATTACCTCTGGTTAAGAAAACTTTTAATGCAAACAGTTTGGAGCAGCTTGAATGTGTTACAGTAGTGAATAAATTCCCTAACAGAATCGGATTTAACTGAGATTACAATCTGGGCCATCATATGCCCCAAAAACCAAACCCAGTGATGTTAATGAGAGACTTTCTACTGACGTCAATCAGCTTTTGACCAAGCCCTAAAAAATTTTCCAACTCCAATCGACAGAAATGTTCCTTTTTTTTCTCTTCCAACTGCCTCCATTTTTGTTCTGCACTTGAAAAACTCCTACTTGCTAACACTGGGCTTCAAAACTTAGTTGAAGCTAAATGCAGTTTTTTTCACCTATAGACTTGAGTAAACTGATTTTTTAACACCATTCTAACTAAGCAAAATGGTTAACTTCAGCATCATTTCAGACTTTATTGAAAATTCAAAACCATTATCACCAAGTGGCAATTTTTTTTTTCTACACACGAGGCTAAAAGAGGAAATATCTTGAAAGCTGCTTTCTTATTCACACTTTGAGAAAGATAAGCCAAATATCATTATCCTTAGTTACAGTTCTTAAATCTACCTATGGCACCAGTCATGAACAGAACAGTGTGTTTCTTCATTTTACCAAGAACTCATTTCTTGTTTTAATCCAAAGCAGCTCCCAATGACTTTCACTCCTGTTTCTGTGTGTCACACATTGTGTATTACAAATATTTTGTGTATTTTACAAATACACAAAGTATTTGTAAAAGCTGCCTAAACCTCAGGTATCACCACTGCAGTTTCCATGCACATTTGGGGTACACGCAAGTGGGGTTTTTAATCTACAAATATATTCTCAGTATAAAACCAGTTTGTTATAAGAGAAGAAGCACATGAACACAAGGATTGAATGATTATGTAAAGTAATATAAGATGGTTTTCAAAATCACAAACTGCTTGGCTTTCAAGTGAAACTCACAAGTATTTTTAAAACCCTGCCCTGCTTTCTGGGGAAAAGGAATTGTGAGGGGGACAATGCAGTAGTCTGTGAACAAAGCACCATGAAGGACGCTGAATACTCAATTCCTAGTTCTTTCAAATGCACTGTGAGACCATGGAAAATATCACTTTTTTTCCCTGCATTTCAGTTTCCTACCTGTAGAACAGGCACAAGCAATCTCTTATATGATAAAGGTCTTTGAATGATAAATTCATTAATAAGAGAGATACTCTCTGACTACAATGTTGGCTAAAACCATTTGTAATACCACAGTTAGAAAGACTTCATAGTTGGCTAAGAAAGGAAAGGGAAGTGTTCTACAAGACTTTTTAAAAAGGTAAATTAGATATTGAAATACACAATCAAGAAACCATCCTGCTGCAAAAAATTTCTTTGGAGCTCTTGGTTAGGTGTGCACGCATGCAGTGTTTGCATATCACATACCTGGCTATTTATACACTTGTGGGATTTAAGCCTCAATCAAAACACATATACAGTAGGGGAACAGCTGCAATCACATCTCAGTGGGCTAAATTACAGTACACCAGTGAATTATTCATTCAGAAAGATCTGTGGCAATCACACATCCACTGCGTGATTCGCAATCCAAGAGGAATCCTCTGCTCTCTGTGCTCTGGAGGAGAGCTCAGCCCAGCTTCTGCTGCTGGGGACACTTCAGCAGGAATCCTCCAGCACACAGCTCCAGAACCTGCTGCCCCACAAGCCCAGCATCCTTTTATTCTGCCATTCACAACAACATGAAATGTGCAACAGTTAGCTTGCCTTGCACTTCATGTCCCTCTCTTTTATTTTGTTCTTTTTTATGCCATTACTTGGAGATGTGAAAAAGCTCTCAGTGGGTCTGGGTTTTTACTACTAGCACATAAAAACAAAGGATACATCCACCACATAAAACCTGCTCGTGTCAATGGCTGCAGAAAGCCAAAAAACTCTGAGTAAAGGAAATCCTCAGATATTGCATATAGAAGTTTAACTGTCCCCCTGAAAACACTCAGAGAAATCCTCAACGGCAAGAAAGACAAGTCAGCAACAGTTTAAAAGCAATCCCCTGAGAAGAAGTTCCCTCCCAACAAGTGAGATTTAGCAGGTTATTTTAAAAGAACAAATTGACACGACTTTTCCCAGTTTCACTGAGAGAACAGCACTGTAAAGTGGAATTAAGAAACATCAATATCTACCACTGCCATTGTACAATTAAGTCCATCAAGCCACACACAGGACCCATCTCTGAGCCAGCAGAGCAGAGGACACACACTTTTCCTGGAGAACAGCCTCTCCCAGCTGCGTGACCATTTCACCTGCTCAAGTTTGATTACATTCCAGCCTCTGGCACTGCTAATCCTGGTGGCAGTTCATGCAGGCAGCAGCTGCTTGGTGCACGGGGCTCTGCTGCTCACCCGCACTGCCACCTGCTCTGCTGATGGGTGCTGGCCCACATCTCCTGCAGCCCCGGGCTGGATGGTACTCACCAAACACCTGAGGCTGCTGCTGCTCGATCTCCCCCTTCAGAAAGGCAGACAAGGAGCGCGCAGATCTTGCTGAAGCAAACACTCCAGCCCCTTCTCTCCCTCCCAAGCACAAAAGGGAGCAGCCCACGTTCCGTGTCTTCTGCTCCAAGCTAGAATCCAGGGGAAGACCTGCTCATTTGCAAGAAAGTTGCCTGGATATTGCCAAACAGCTTTCCACCTATGGAGGAAATACCTCTTCCAAGGTTTAATGATAAAACAGGCTTCTGCCCTTTCAGGATGAGGTCAATAATCTTCCTTTGTTAATCTTGGGCAAGCTTTACTTAATCTAGCCCCCTTGTCACCTTTGTGATTGACAGGAAAAGTCATGTCACTGGACAATGGACTTGTCCTCACCGAGCAATATCTTTTTTAAAGATTACACAATGTTACCCTTGCTCTCATAAAAAGTGCAAACATTGTGCTGTTAAAAGAAACTCTTCATTCCAGCTGTATCTTTCAAATTGTCTCCCTCTGCTTCCAGGGTCCAAGGGAGGCATATTTCAGTTCTACAGAGGAACATTTAAAGGCTTAATGAAAAGAAACAGGTTGTACTCGGTGAGATCTCCAAAATATCTCTTGGTGCTCTAAATAGATCTCATCTTCTCCTTCCTCATCTAGAGATGCACATTATTCCTGTCTGCAATTAAACTCAGACACTCTGCTTCTTTGACATTAAAATTTTGTCCCAAACCAACCAAGAATTGAAGCAGAAGAAAACTGAGAACTAAGTCTGAAACTGCTAATTACCACCATATGGTATGCATGAAGTCTGCATCTGCAGGGAAAAAAAAATATACATATCATGAGAATCAAGCTGCTGGTTTTGCAGCCAAAAACACCTGGAATAAAATACTTGTGCCTTTAAAACAAGCCCAGATATTGTCTGATTTTAAGAAGTCTGTGATCCTAAAAGCAACCAAAAAGGTTCTTTTTTTCAAAGCTGGAATTTTGCCCATGCTTCACTCTTTCAGAATGTGCAAAGAAGACCCAAGGCAGGGTTTTTTCTCTGCTTTCTACATTAGACATGTAGGCCTATCTATTTTATAGTCTCCATAGTGACCAGGAAGCTGATAACAGTATGACATAAGAGATAATCAGAAAACAGAACACTTCACTCTCCTGAAGACAAATGATCCTCCAGCAATTCAGTACTGTTTCCTATTTTTTAAAATTTATTTTCCCCAACAATATTTTAGGAAATGAGTATCTATGTGTAAGATTGAACAGCGCAGCTACTTCAAGTGAAAATCTGGAAGCTGTAGAAATACTTCCATTGCCCACAGGAGGCCCACCAGCAATTACAAGAAAACTGAACTTGACATTTCCAGTATTTGCTAATGTTTAAAAGAAACAAAACAGACACACAATATTCACAAAGCAAGACCAATCTTCAATTTTTGCTTAACCTTCCATTTACAATCTTTGCCTCAATTAATGCAATTAACTTACTTCAGGAGCTTAAGTGCCATTGTCTTTCAATAGGGATCATATTTTCAAATCACTCTAGTGGAGAACTGTCCCCTTCTACAGGCTGTGTCACAGGGGCTGCAGAGCAGGGACCACCACACCCCCTGCTTTAGGAGGGCTGGATTTATATATATTTATATATATTTATATATCTATATATGTCAACCTGGCACCTTCAGGAAGGTGAAACAATTCATATTCCATCAGGCTTCCCAGGGGACACTGTGCCTTTCACATGTAGGAGTTTCCTTCCTTCTCTCTTGTATTTAAATGGTCTTTGGTCTGTAAGCCTCCTCCATGTAGTAAAGTTGCTCTTCAGTGGTGGAGAGGAATGATCCCAAGGAGATTGAAAAGGACACAGTGGAGGACACCATAGGCAACCAGGAGACTACAGAAGGTCACAAAAGGGAAAAACAGGTGGAAGAGGATAAATACACTCTTAGGAAGTGAGAACTGACACAGAACCCAAAGAGGGATGAAAGGGTTAAGGGCATCACATAAAGATCCAAAGGTTATGGCTCTGCAATCAGATCCATGAAAAGCAACCACTGTCCTTATTCCTATTATTTCTTCTCCTAGGACTGTGGTTTTAGTGATGACAAGGAAATCAAACACAACACAGAGTGAGGAAGGAAGGGAATGGATCAGAAGAGTCAGCTGAAGAGGGCATGGTGGCAGAGAACTTTTACCTGAATTAGGTGAACTAAGCACAGTGAACAGAGATGCACTTTTTGTTTTCTTTTTACCGTGACCATGCTACTACCATCAAGAGAAATACATTCAAGTCAAATACAGATTTGGCTTTACTGACACAACTTAGAGAGAACTCCATGTTCCATATCTTGGAGGTACTACCAAGACTTATACAATCCTGATAACATCTTGTGCTCCCTCTAAAATGTTAAAATTTCGCTTTGCAATGGAATATTACTTATTTTTAGCAATCATTACCAGCTCTTGTCCTTCAGTCTGTATTTATCTGACATGAAGTGCTGTATCTAATTAACAACCTCTTCTTGATGAAGCAGAAGATACACTGGCAGAGGGTTCAGTGGGAAGACTAACAGGTATTTCCAGTGCTTGGTGTCCATGTACCTGGCTGAAAAATGGTTCAAAGCTCCAAAAGACAACCATCTGCCGTAGGAACTGCTGCATCAGACACTTCCCCTTCTTTTACCTTTTTCCTCCACATGTAAACTGAGATATTGAGGAGTAGTTCCTGCAGCTTGAGGCATTTTATATAATTGATAAAAGAAGCCCAGAAATTATTGGCTAAAAGCCCCACAGTGGTTGTGTTTCCATTTTTATGGATGCCATAAATACTCAGCCTTTATATTATTCTTACATGACTCCGTGGGGCACCACAGCCCAATCACCTGGAACCGGAAATTGGGAATTCTCTCATATATCAAGTGCCACCCCACAATATCTGACAGCAACACTGAAATGCACCTTGATTTTTTCCAAACACCACAATACTCAGACTGCTGCCACAACTGCACGAGCAAGAGAAAATCTCAAACGTTTACAGGGTTTAGAGATGAGCTGCAAGAAACTGTTTGGTCGCATTGACACAAAAGGAATAACTTCTAATCCGTTTTGCACTGATTTCTAACTTTATCCTCTGAGATTTAGAGAGCATAGGAACAGATTTTTCAAGGATTTAAGTATCTACAGATAGAAGGAGCTGCCTAGTGGGATTTCTGAAAATGCACAATAATATTCATATCCATTTAATTCTCAGTGACTTAATTTTAAGTGTCTGAAAATAAATAGGTGAACGGGTGACTCCGAGTGCCTCTTCACCAGACCAGACCATTATCAGCCTATCTCCAGCACAGAGCACAATCTGATAACTGATGCCTTAAAACAAACATTTCTCCCCTGGTTGTTCTGCATTCCAGCCCATCCCCAAACATACAGCACAAGTTCAGTATTTCTTACTGCTTATCCCATCATTTCTACTTGAATTATTAAAAATCAAAGAATTATACGCAAACTGTGGATCTGCTTGTAGTAAAAATATATGAGAAAATGTTGTGACTGAAATTGTAAAACTTTTTTATATTGAATCCCAAGCATGGGTTTTTAAATTTTCTTCTGTGGTCTATACTTTGGTTTTATTTTTAGCCCACCTCTTCGTCCCATTTCTTGCAATGAAGTGTTCATATACAAAAGTAATTTGCAAATCTTTAGACATTAAATAAAGTAAAATTGCAAGAACTACCTTGTAATGAGTAAATGTGGTTAGTGCCATGATTCCTGACATCCCCACTCAGACCAGATCTCTCCTACTGCCTCTTTCTCTGGCTAAAGTAATTTCAAGAAAATAACGCAATACAGGATTACATCTATTTGCTCTGAAAACACTTAACAAACAAAACTGGCATTCTGAGAACTCCTAATATGTTAGCTATAACCTGCAAAAACAAAGAACATGTTGTACTACAAGAGCCTTGTTATCTTTGTGCTAGTAATCTTCATGCTTAAAAATAATAAATAAAGCTCTGCAAAAGCACTTTTAAGACTTTTATGAGCTCTTCCCTGAGGGACTAAAGATCGCCCGTAAGACCTTGCTAAACAAAAAATAAGACTGCTTATCAAAACAGCTTGGTAGAGGCTTCAGCATACATTAAATCCTTCTAATAGTTTGGAAATCACGCAGTATAAAACGATTATCTTTGTAAAAATACAAGCTTACTAACCAGATACAACAACTCTGCTTGTGAGTGTAATAAAACCTATGTTGAGTGTCAAAGCCAGTTTGATCACCAGCTTTGTTACTGTGAAACAAACCCATTGTCTGTGCTAATTCCTTGGAAGGAGGGGAGAGGACTATCTGCACAGAACTCGGGATAAAAGGAATGCCATGGGCCAGCAGTGGCTCCTGGACTGCTCCCAGCTTTCACACTTCAGTTCCCTGCAGATGGAAAGGGATGGCAGATGAAGTAATCTGCTCCCTGGTAGCCTACAAAAACTTGTACCAGGCAGATGATTTCACTTCATCCCTTTGGCTGGGTGGCTGAGAGGAAAGTAAAGAAAGGCCACGCATGAAACAGTGATGATGCCTCAGGTTTAGATTTTATATTTTACAAATTCCGTGCTGTTTGCTTTAGTGTGCAGTTCTGAGCTTCACATCAGGGGATGGTGAGTTCTGTGCACAGAGCAGGGAGACAAAACAATTCCTGCTCCGGCTGGGCACCAAGGACAAATGATCCAAATCTCAGCCCCAAGAGCACAAACACCGTGGGCTGGAGAGAGAAAAACAAG